>JAVRXN010000010.1:75872375-75902375 GCA_033556935.1 Timema podura | reverse complement strand
TTCTGGTTAAACTTTTAACATTTTATAAGGTGTTGCAGATCTTCAAGTAATCGCATTGATATTTAATTATTCATTTATACATTTTGACCAATAAAAAATGTAAATATTGACTATTGAGTCTAAAAGGGAGATAGATCATTGCTATGCAAACATTTCTCCTAAGAGCTTTAAGGAAAAATAACATACTTTTTTTAGATACTTACTTATATTTAATTACTCTATGGCATTGGAGAATTATTGCGTTAAGACTTAAGTAGTATATGTTTACAACTAAAGCTCACAAAATTGTATTAATATATTTGCAAATATCTCAGAAACTGTTGCTTTTATAAAAGTATATGTCAAATAAAAGTTTTTTATTTCTAATAGTCCTACAATTTTGCAATGATAAGTTGTTTAGTTTCTCAAATAGTTGTGGAGATACGGAAATTAACGCTTCTGTAAAGTACCCTAAAAATCATTTTCATAGAAAAATGAAAATAGCCAGTTTATTTATAATCTTAATCAACGCCTAGATACGAATTTTAATCAAAATCGTTTGAGCAGATTTTGAGAAAATAAAATTTTTCTCTTTTCGCCCTTCAGTAAACTACCCTTAATTTTAAGTTTTTATAGACACACAGACAGACGGCATTGCAAAGACTATTTTTTAGGGTTGTGGGGGTCATGAGACGTCGATATCCATCAACATTTCAAGTTATTTTTTTTTACGGTCGCAATACTTAAACTTTAATGTCCAAAAAGTTAAAAAATTCATATAATTGCGTATAGATTGAAAGTTATTGATTTTATAAAAATATGTTTCGGATAAAATATTTCTATTATAAATATATATACATATTTGTAATGCTAAGTAATTTCATATCTCAAACAGTTTCGGAGCTATTATAAAAAAATGTTAATTAACGCTTCAGACTGGAGCACTTAAAGCCATTTTTCCAAAATATTGAGGGTAGCCATTTTGTTTGTAATATTTATTAATGTTTATAAATGAAATTTAATCAAAATCGTTAGAGCCGATTTTGAGAAAATTGACTTTTTCTCTTTTTGCCCTTCAGTAAACTACCCTTAATTTTAAGTTTTAATAGACACACAGACAGACGGCATTGCAAAGACTATTTTTTAGGGTTCGGGGGGTCATGAGACTTCGACATCCATCAACATTTCAGGTTAGTTTTTTTTACGGTCGCAATACTTAGCTTTAATGTCCAAAAAGTTAAAAATATATATATATAATTGCGTATAGATTGAAAATTATTGATTTTATAAAAAATATGTTTTGAATAAAATATTTGTATTATAAAGATATATACATATTTGTAATGCTAAGTAATTTCATATCTCAAATAGTTTCGGAGCTATTATAAAATAAATGGTACGGCACACCGCACAGACTTTCTCTCTCTTTCTATAAACTCGTAAGATTTCTGAACGGAATAATGTACATTGTATCATCACCACTCCACATAAGAACACACATAAAATAATATACAATGATATAGAATCAATGAGAAAAGAGGCGCATCTTTGTCCACCTAAGAGCATTTCAAACAGTTTAATGTCTTCCACAAGGGTCAACACTTCGTATTAAAATTTCGATTTCTGGTTAAAATTTTAACATTTTATAAGGTGTTGCACATCTTCAAGTAATCGCATTGATATTTAATTATTCATTTATACAATTTGACCAATAAAAAATGTAAATATTGACTATTGAGTCTAAAATGGAGATAGATCTTTGCTATGCAAACATTTCTCCTAAGAGATTTAAGGAAAAAATAACATACTTTTTTAGATACTTATTTTTAATTACTCTATGGCATTGGAGAATTATTGCGTTAAGACTTAAGTAGTATATGTTTACAACTAAAGCTCACAAAATTGTATTAATATATTTGCAAATATCTCAGAAACTGCTTCTTTTATAAAAATATATGTCAAATAAAAGTTTTTTATTTCTGATAGTCCTACAATTTTGCAATGATAAGTTGTTTATTTTCTCCAATAGTTGTGGAGATACGGAAATTAACGCTTCTGTAAAGTACCCTAAAAATCATTTTCATAGGAAAATGAAAATGGCCAGTTTATTTATAATCTTAATCAACGCCTAGATACGAATTTTAATCAAAATCGTGTGAGTAGATTTTGAGAAAACCAAATTTTTCTCTTTTCGCCCTTCAGTAAACTACCCTTAATTTTAAGTTTTTATAGACACACAGACAGACGGCATTACAAAGACTATTTTTTAGGGTTCGGGGGGTCATGAAACGTCGACATCCATCAACATTTCAGGTTAGTTTTTTTTACGGTCGCAATACTTAAACTTTAATGTCCAAAAAGTTAAAAAAATTCATATAATTGCATATAGATTGAAAGTTATTGATTTTATAAAAATATGTTTCGGATAAAATATCTGTATTATAAATATATATACATATTTGTAATGCTAAGTAATTTCATATCTCAAATAGTTTCGGAGCTATTTAAAAAAATGTTAATTGACGCATCAGACCGGAGCCCTTAAAGCCATTTTGCCGAAATATTGAGGGTAGCCATTATGTTTGGAATATTTATTAATGTTTATAAATGAAATTTAATCAAAATCGTTGGAGCCGATTTTGAGAAAATCGACTTTTTCTCTTTTTGCCCTTCAGTAAACTACCCTTAATTTTAAGTTTTTATAGGTACACAGACAGACGGCATTGCAAAGACTATTTTTTAGGGTTCGGGGGGTCATGAGACGTCGAAATCCATCAACATTTCAGGTTAGTTTTTTTTACGATCGCAATACTTTTGCTTTAATGTTCAAAAAGCTAAAAATATATATATAATTGCGTATAGATTAAAAATTATTGATTTTATAAAAATATGTTTCGAATAAAATATTTGTATTATAAATATATATACATATTTGTAATGCTAAGTAATTTCATATCTCAAATATTTTCGGAGCTATTATAAAAAATGTTAATTTACGCATCAGACCGGAGCCCTTAAAGCGATTTTGCCGAAATATTGAGAGTAGCCATTTTGTTTGGAATATTTATTAATGTTCATAAATGAAATTTAATCAAAATCGTTAGAGCCGATTTTGAGAAAATCGACTTTTTCTGTTTTTTCCCTTCAGTAAACTACCCTTAATTTTAGGGGTAGATGTCCAATTCCAAAAACCCCTCGGGGCAACCCTATGAAAACCCAAGATATCAAGTTTCAACTCAATCGGTAAAATAGTTTAGGCTCTAGTTGGAGGTACAGACAGACAGACAGACAGACAGACGGAAATTCAAAAACCACTTTTTCGGATTCAGGAAGTCATGAAACGTCAAGATTCATCAAAATCTCGACTTCGATTTTTTTGACGATCACCATACTTTCTCTACCTGTAAGATAGAGAGAAAGTAAAAATGTTAATTTACGCATCAGACCGGAGCCCTTAAAGCCATTTTGCCGAAATATTGAGAGTAGC
The DNA here is from genome assembly GCA_033556935.1 of Timema podura. Classification (NCBI taxonomy): domain Eukaryota; kingdom Metazoa; phylum Arthropoda; class Insecta; order Phasmatodea; family Timematidae; genus Timema; species Timema podura. Next base: position 75,898,909 of record JAVRXN010000010.1, on the reverse strand, counting down.
CATTTTGTTTGGAATATTTATTAATGTTCATAAATGAAATTTAATCAAAATCGTTAGAGCCGATTTTGAGAAAATCGACTTTTTCTCTTTTTTCCCTTCAGTAAACTATCCTTAATTTTAGGGGAGATATCCAATTCCAAAAACCCATCGGGGCAACCCTATGATATCAAGTTTCAGCTCAATCTGTAAAATAGTTTAGGCTCTAGTTGAAGGTACAGACAGACAGACAGACAGACAGACAGACGGACGGAAATTCAAAAACCACTTTTTCGGATTCAGGGAGTCATGAAACGTCAAGATTCATCAAAATCTCGAGTTCGATTTTTTTGACGATCACCATACTTTCTCTACCTGTAAGATAGAGAGAAAGTAAAAAGAATGAACGATCCGGATCTTGGTTTAAATGAGCCGTCTTTCATTTTCTATCTCTGTCTACTCTCGCAGGGGCTTCGTTTAATATTCGGTTCAACTCGGCTAGCCTCGGTTATCAGCGCATTGCTTCCACACTTCCCTCTTCATTATTTTACTCTGCAGTCCACCAACTCACCAACAGTCTCTCATTCTCGTTCATTCGTCCAAACAATAGATCAAGGTCAGTTGTTTCCATCATTCATTTACCGCTCTTCTCTCATTCTCGTTCATTCGTAAATTGGATGGATCAACGAGTGACCGGAGAGCTAGTCGTTCATCGGGTCATCTCTCATTATCGGTCATTCGTTTACTGAACGGATCAGTGAGTGAGCGGAGGATCAGTCGGTCACCATGTTTCTATCGCTCTCATTCAATTGTCAACTCTATATTGAACGGACCAGTGAGTGAGTGGAAGATCAGTTGGTCACCAGTTTTCTATCGCTCTCGTTCAGTTGTCAACTCTATAGTCTACAGAACAATTTAGTCAGATCTTGACTTGATCTTGGATTGTAATTTAGACGTTTAATCATTGTAATTTTTTTTTTGTCAACTGTTTATATTTTTAACAATCGTAATATTTTTGTGAATTGTGATTTAGGTATATCATAACATAGGTTTTTGGGATTCTACAAAGCATTCCATCATAATTTACCTACAAAATATTAATATCATATAGAAATAAGTGATTTCGTAAAAAAAAAGTATAATAAAAAGACATTACCATTTTTAAACAGTAAGCCAATATTTTTATTAACACTTTAAATAATCTTAAGGAAAAATAACATTGTTTTAACTATATTTAAATAAAAAAACTACCTCTAGAAAATCGAATGAACGGTGAACGGGTCAAAATGAAGAGCTCATTGAACTGAACCAGAGCCAATGAATCGTTCATTTAAAAGAACGATTTTGCCCATCTCTACAATAGCTACCCGCCTCGGTGGCGTAGTTGGCTAACGCGCCAGTCGTGTTGAGCCAGACCACCGAGGACGGGGAGATCGAGGTTCGAATCTCGGTCGAGTGAACTGGGGGGGTTTCGTAAATGGTTTTCCACTCTCCCTCCACGCAAATGCGGGTTCACTTCCTCTAAATTCAACCTTCCCAATTCCAAATCCATTAGTGTAATTAGTACTTAAGCGTATAACCCGAACGGGTAGTAAGACGCGGTGCTAACATTCTACAATAGCTTACGCGTTTGAAATCTCAAGACAAAAGATCGTTGATGTTGAGAAATTCGTAAAGCTACTATCACACGACACTTGCTTGTACTATAAATCAAGTGTGCTAGCTAGCGCCTAGATATCTGTATACTAGCTAATACAATAGAAACGGAACTAGAGTATTCACACGCTGCTAGTTTGGTACTAGGTTCTAATGCAAATATTTATGGAACATCAGCTATTAATTTTGGGTGCAGCAGCTGCATTAATTATTGATAATGAGATTGAAAATTATGAGAGGGAGCGTAGGAAAAGAATATGGACACGGTCCTGGATGGAAAGAGAAAATAATGGTTGCGGGATACTAAAAATGATACATTCGGAGGTTAGGTAGGATACATTCGGGGTGACTCTAACGTTTAGTATCTCCCCAAATTTGTATTCATTTATTTACGATGGGGTCAGAGCCCCCTAAGCCCATGGGTGTCCAAGTACAGTATCCTTGACACACACATGTACTTTTTTAGGCCTACGCACACTTTATATCCTAAAAAAAGCAACCACCCAAGGTTGGTATGCTATCAAGTTTATTTAGATTAAAATTGGGTCTGGAACACAGTTTGTCGTTTTTAGATTACATATTTTTAATTAAATATATATTAAATATATTGTCATATTGTGGCAATTTGGTATTATATAAACAAGGGTGTTTAAAATAATTTTCTGCCAACAACAAAATCACATCCGATAGCCATATTGGCGCCATTTCTACCATTTCTCTACACACAGTCTCAGCGCGCATTGATTGGTAGAATTACACAGACTAGTGTCGGAACTAGTACGAAAATAGCGCCTGTTCTATCCTCACAACTAGTATGGTAGCCAGTATCAAGAGGCAGAACCAGTATACTTTTTCTGATTCACACGACGCTAGATGAAGACGTGCTAGCTAGCACACTGGATTTCAAGTACAAGCTAGTGTCGTGTGATACGGGTTTAACGGTTGAGGCGTCAAATTTTGAGGAAACAGTCATACCAACATCACTGTGAAAATGTCGTCCAAAATATTTTTTTTCAACTCGCATATAATAATATTTAATTAAATGGTTTTTTATCTCACCTACATTAATGTAAAATTGAATACAATGTAATAACTAAATTACTCAATAATATTAATTTGGTTTTGTGTTCCCTCCTTTCATGGTTGTACTTCATTATTATGTTTTGTTTGAGCTTGAATCATATTGGCTGTGTACTTGGTATGATTATTTTCATTTTCTGCTTTCGCGTACTCTCTTAATCTAATATAGGTTATGCGCTAACCCAAATTTGATTCATAGAAGCTTGGACACGTTTATTAATATCAATAGCTTTTCGTTAGTGATATTTATTCTGAATGTTGTAGGTTATTACGTTCATCCAATAACCGTGCGTCAAAATATTGATCTATTATTGAGATGTCTCTTAAAAGAAAGCAATATTTGGAACCAAATTATAAACCAGACAAGGCTATTCCAAGGACTACTAAATGTAGGTTAACATTTGGGAAAGATGTTATGAAAATGAAGAAATGTTAAGACGTATAATTAAGAATAAAAAAGTATTTTTTGATTTTTGTTATCTATCATCTTTGGCATCAATATGACGTAATAAACGTGGTTGTCTAGTGTTAGACAAGCAACCCACACGATTAAATAGGTAGGCCTATGTAGGCAGCAGTTATCTGCTTAAGTTCCTGTGAAATTAATTAAAAAACAAACATGCCTTCACACCTTTAAATATTAAAAGCACTCATATATTAGTCTGGTTCGTATTGGTTTGGCCCGTCCCAGAGAAAACCAGAAAAAATTACAGTTCCAGAGGTTCCCAGACAAAGCCTGGCTCGTGTTGGTTTGGGCTGTCCCAGAGAGAACCAGAACAAACCATAGCCACAGAGTGTTCCAGACTAGGTCTGTTTCGTATTGGTTTGGATCGTCCCAGGGAGAACCAGACTAAACCGCATTCCCTTAGTGCGCCAGACAAAGTTTGATTAGTATTGGTTTGGCCCGTCTCAGAGAGAACCTGAAAAAACTACAATTCCAGACAAATCATGGTTTGTACAAATTGTGTGGCACGTCACAGAGAAAACCAGAAAAACCTACAGTCCCAGAGTTTACCAAATAAAGTCTGGTTCGTATTGGTTTGGCCTGTCGCAGAGAGAAAGAGTAAAACTACAGTCCTAGAGTGTTCCAGACAAAGTTTGGTTTCCATTGTTTAGTTCAGTACCTAAGAGAACCAGAATAAATCACAGACCCAGAGTGTTCTAGACTAAGTCTGGTTCGTATTAGTTTGTTCTGTCCCAAAGAGAACCAGACTAATCCACAGTACCATAATGTTTCAGACAAAATCTGGTTTGCGTTGGTTTGTTCGATCCCAAAGAGAACCAGACCAAGTCATAGTCCCGGAGTTTTCCAGACCAAATCTAGTTTGCATTGGTTTGTTCCGTCCCAGAGGGAACCAGAAAAAAAACCCATAGTCCCAGAGTGTTCCAAGCAAAGTCAGGTTTGCACTGGTTTGTTTCGTCTCAGTGATAACCAGAAAAATTTACAGTCCCAGAGTGTTCCAGACAAAGTCTGATTTACATTTGTTTGTTCCGTCCCAGAGAGTACCAGTAAAAACCACAGAGATTTCCAGACAAAGTCTAGTTTACATTGGTTTTATCCATCCCAAAGAAAATCAGACTAAGCCACAAACCCGGAGTGTTCCATATAAAGTCTGGTCCATATAGGTTTGGTCCATCTCAAAAAGAACCAGACTAAACCAAAGCCTCGGGGTGTTCCAGACTAAGTCTGGTTCGCATTGGCTTGGCCCATCTTAAAGCGAACTAGATCAAACCTCATACCCTGAGTGTCCCAGACAAAGTCTGGTTTGCATTGGCTTGGCTCATCTTAAAGAAACCACAAACCCGGAGTGTTCCAGATAAATACTTTTTGTTCTGTCGTAAAAAGAACCCGGAAAAAAAACCACAGACCTGGAGCATTCCAGACTAAGTCTGGTCCACATTGGTTTGGCCCATCCCAAAGAGAACTATACAAAACCACATACCTGGAGTGTTCAGGACGAAATCTGGTTTGTGTTGGCTAGTCCATTCCCAAAGAAAACAGACCAAACCACATAACTGGAGAGTTCCAGAAAAAGTTTGGTTTGTATTTGTTTGTTCTGTCCCATAATTAACCAGACCAAATCAAAGATCAAGGGTGTTCCAGACAAAGTCTGGTATGCAATGGTTTGTTCTGTCCCGAAGAAAACCAGACCAAACCACAGATCAAGAGTGTTCCAAACAAAGTCTGGTTTGCACTGGTTTGTTCTCTCTCAAAGAAAACCAGACCAAACCTCAGATTTAGAGCGTTTCAGACAATGTTTGGTTTGCATTGGTTTGTTCTGTCTCAAGGAACACCAGACCAAACCACAGCTCTAGATTGACCCAGACATTGTATGGTTTGCATTGGTTTGTTCTGTCCCATAGAAAACCAGACCAAACTACAAATAAAAAGTTTTCCTGACAAAGTCCCGATTGCTTTGGTTTGTTATATCCCACATAAAACCAGATAATACCACAGACAAAGAGCGTTTTAGACAAAGTTTGTTTTGCATTGGTTTGTTCTGTCCCAAAGAGAACCAGACCAAACCACATAACCAGAGTGTTTCAGACAAAGTCTGGTTTGCATTGGTTTGTTCTGTCCCAAAGAAAACCAGACCAAACCTCAGATTTAGAGCGTTTCAGACAATGTTTGGTTTGCATTGGTTTGTTCTGTCTCAAGGAAAACCAGACCAAACCTCAGATCTAGAGCGTCCCAGACCAGGTCTGGATTGCAATGGTTTGGCACATACCATCAAGAAACAGATCAAACCACAGACCCAAAGTGTTCCAGACAAAGTCTGGTTTGCATTGGTTTGGCCCTTCTCAAAGAAAACCATTTAAACCACAGAACTTGAGTGTTCCAGACAATGTCTGGTTCCCATTGGTATACTCTGTCCCTGGGATAACCTGACAAATCCATAGCAGCCCACACACGAGTAATGGTCTGAATTTCCTTGGACCTTAAGGAACCATACTAAACCAACTACGGTTTTCCTTGGTTTACTATGGTATACTCCTGTGCTTTTCCACCAGGGATGACACCTGTATATGTTTCATGGCCATTTTTTATGGCATTTTAGAGCTTATATAATATATACTTTTCCATAAATAAATATGCATTTTTTAAACTCTTACCTACTCCTTTTTTACTTTTTTTATTTTAGTTGTTTATAATTTGCTGGAGATTAATTTTTTGCATTAGCCAATCGATCACATCATAATTTTGAAGTTTGAAATTTATTATAGTTTGAATTCAAAATAGAATATTTTAACATTTACAATTTTAATATCAATGTTACAATGTACTTTATGAGTTAACAATCAAAATATCTTATCTCCTTGAAACAGAGCTCTATGTGGAGATCTTACAAATGTAATCCAACAATTCTATTTAATGGTGGATGGTGATAGTACATTTAAATATATACAATACAAGACTGTCGGGTATTTGATGGCATTTTATTGTAAGAAAGGCTAATAAAAAAAATCACTGTGAATTTATTAGATTTACAGATGGTAATGGGAAGTGCCCCCTCCCCTCCCAATCAAGGTTAATACTAATATATTCAATCCAAACAGGTCAGGTCTAAGCCCTATTTAAGAAGTCACTATGTATTTGTTATAATGGTAACAGGTAAAGTTAAATAAAGACATAGAATAAAAGTCAAATTTAAATTGTAGAACTTTATCTTCAGACCAGGTGAGCCGTATATATATATATATATATGCATCAAAATTAGCACATGACTAGAATATGGAAAGGGGGGAATATAGACAAATCCAATACAAGAATAATTAGAAAAAGTGCCAAATTGGAGTGGGGTGGCTATCACGCGGGCACGATGTTCTGTAGTTTTAGAAGTGTAGACAGAGTCCGTCTTCATCGTTTGGGCTAGGTCAAATCAAACTGAGTGAGTTGTGGTTCGTTATCAGGTGACTATGAAGAAGGGCGCTTGCACGTGTCAAGCCATGGCAAGTCAACTGAAGCAGATTGCCTCAGTTAATTCTTATAGTATTTCTTGGTTTTAAATATGCTTGTTTGTGCGGGATAAATGCTTTTAGCCCAGCACAATTTTACTGAAGAAATTAGTTAAACCATAATCGCGCCAGCGCGTGATATAAAACGCTCGTATGTTAGCATGTGGTCTGTGCTGGCTGGGCTTGTTCAGAAGCACCCCCGAGCTCTACATGAGTCACAGAGGGGTCGCCATGACAAACTGACGTCACTTTCTTTGACCTTCACAAGTTTTTGGGGCTGAGCTAAAATGTGGTCTGCTACCAGCACCAGCTGCAGTCGGCTGGCTGGCTCATATATAAGGCAAGTCATTGATTTGTTTAGTGTGTGTAACTCGTTTTCGCTCGTGTTTTCGTTTACTTTAGTGAATAATGAAAGTTTCCAATATTAAAAAACTGGATGTTGTTTATTTATCATTAAAGATAAAAGTTTGAAATTAGAAACAATGGAAGGCCAGTAATCAAATCCTACTTAAGAAACACCATGAGTGAAAACAGATTAAATGCTTTAGCTATGTTGTCTACATAACAGTCAATGATTCGCGAAATACCAAACAAAAACCTAAGATTAGATTTTTCTTTGAAACGATAAACTTACTGATACACTAATTCTTAAAGATGATTGTGTGTATATTGTTCAAGATAGTGTTAAAAATCCGTTTATATATTTTTTGTTTACTGGTGTGTGTGTGTATCTCCCCATGGTCAATCGTCTACTTCAAACCAAGTGAGTTGTTATACTTTTATATATAGCTTTTATTTACTTCTATTAACTTTATCATTTTTATAGGGCCTGTTTCATAGTCAGATTTAGTACGCCTAAAGTGCGAGTCGATACTAAATACAGGACGACACCTACCTAGACCAAAATGGAATGGGCCAGTTTTGCATATGAAACTGGCCCATTCCATTCAATTTCAGGTAGGTGACTTCTTGGTTGCATCAAGGGTGCATCCAAGGGTGAATCGAAGGGTAAATCGAAAATTGTATCGGAGAGTGCTTCGAAGGGTGGATCCAAAGGTCCATCGAAGGGTGCATCCAAGGATGCATCGAAGGGTTTATTCAAAGGTGAATTAAGAATGAATCAAGGGTGAATCAATGGTGAATCACGGGTGAATCAAGGGTGAATCAAGGGTAAATCAAGTTTGAATCAAGGGAGCATCAAGGGTGCATCAAGTTTGCATAAAGGGTACATCGAAAGGTGCATCGAACGGTGAATCGAAGGTCTCACGAAGGGTAGATCCAAGGGTATATCCAAGGATGCATCGGAGGGTGCATGAAAGGTGTATTTAAGGGTGCATCGGAGGGTGCATCTGAGGGTTCATCTAAGGGAGCATCGAACGGTTCATCGATGGGTGCATCGAAAGGTGCATCGAAGGGTATATCGAAAGTTGCATCAAAGAGTGCATCAAATAGTGCATCGAAGGGTGCATCCAAAGCTGCATCGGAGTTTGAATGAACGGTGCATCGAAGAGTGAATCGAGGCATTAATCAAAGGGTGCATCGAAGGGTGCTTCGAAGGGTGTATCCAAGGGTCCATCGAAGGGTGCATCCAAGGATGCATCGAAGGGTTTATCCAAGGTTGAATTAAGAATGAATCAATGGTGAATCAATGGTCAATCACGGGTGAATTAAGGGTGAATCAAAGGAGAGTTAAGGTTGAATCAAGGGTGCATTAAGGGTTACTCAAGGGTGCATCAAGGGTGAATAAAGGGTGCATCAAGGGTGCATTAAGGGTGCATAGAGGGTGCATCAAAGGGTGCATTAATGGTGCATTGAGGGTGCATCAAATGGTGGATCGAAGGTTGCATCGATGGTTGCATCGAAGGGTGGATCGAAGGGTGAATTGAACGTGCATCGAAGGTGCATCATAGTGTGCATCGAAGGTGCATCCAAGGATCCATCGAAGGGTGCATTGAAGGGTGCATCGAATAATTCATTGAAGGGTACATCCAAGGGTGCATAAAGGCTGCATTTAAGGTGCATCTAGGTTGCATCAAGGTTGCATCATGGGTGCATCAAGGATGCATTGAAGGGTGCTACGAAGGGTGCATCGAAATTTACATCCAAGGATGCATCCAAGGGTGCATGCAAGAGTGCATCGAAGAGTTCATCGAAGGTTGTATCGAAGGGTGCATCAGAGGGTTAATCTGAGGGTTCATCACATCGAAGAGTGCATCGAAGGGTGCGTAAAGTGTGCATCGAAGGTTACATCCAAGGTTGCGTCTAACGATGCATCGAAGGGTGCATCGAAGGGTACATAGAAGGGTGTATCTAAGGGTGCATCGGAGTGTGCATCCAAGAGTGCATTCAAGAGTGCATCGAAGTGTTCATCAAATAGTGAATCGAAGGGCGCATCGAAGGGTGCATTCAAGAGTGTATCGAAGGGTGAATCGAAGGGTGCATCGAAGTGTACATCAAGGGTCCGTCCAAAGGTGCATCGAAGGGTGCACGGAAGAGTGCATCATAGCGTGCATCGAATAGTGCATCGAAGGGTGGATCGAAGGGTGCAGCCAAGGGTGAACCAAGAATGAATCAAGGGTGCATCAAGGGTGCATCCAACGGTGAATCGAGTGATGCATCGAAAGTTGCATCGAAAGGTGCTTAGAAAGGAGGATCCAATGCCCCTTGAAGGGTGCATCTAAGTATGCATCGAAGGGTTTATCAAAGGGTGAATTAAGAATGAATCAAGGGTGAATCAATGGTGAATCACGGGTGAATCAAGGGAGAATCAAGGGTGAGTCAAGGTTGAATCAAGGGTGCATCAAGGGTGAATCAAGGGTGCATCAAGGGTGCATCAAGGGTGAATAAAGGGTGCATCAAGTGTGCATTAAGGGACCATAGAGAGTGCAACAATGTTGCATCGAAGGTTGCATCGAAGGTTGAATCGAATGTTGCATCGAAGGGTGAATCGAACGTGCATCCAAAGGTGCATCGAAAGTGCATCATAGTGTGCATCGAAGTTGCATCCAAGGATCCATCGAAAGGTGCATTGAAGGGTGCATCGAATAATGTATAGAAGGATACATCCAAGGGTGCATCTAGGCTGCATCTAAGGTGCATCTAGGAAGAATCAAAGATGCACCATAGGTTTATCTAGGCTGCATCAAGGTTACATCAAAGGTACATCCAAGGGTGCATCGAAGGGTGCTACGAAGAGTGCATCGAAGTTTACATCCAAGGATACATCCAAGGGTGCATGCAAGGGTGCATCGAAGAGTTCATAGAACGGTGTATCAAAGTTTGCATACAACGGTGCATCGGAGGTTGCATGAAGGGTGTATTGAAGAGTGCATCAGAGGGTGAATCTGAGGTTTCATCGCATCGAAAGGTGCATCGAAGGGCGCATAAAGGGTGCATCGAAGGTTGCATCCAAAGGTGCACCGTAGGGTGCATCGAAGGGTGCATCAAATGTCACATCGAAGGGGTGCATCCAAGGTTGCATCCAGTGTTGCATCCAAGGGCGCATAAAGGGTGCATCGAAGGTTGCATCCAAGGGTGAATCGAAGGGTGCATCGAAGGGTACATCGAAGGGTGCATCTAAGAGTGCATCGGAGGTTGCAGCCAAGAGTGCATCCAAGATTGCATCGATTAGTGCATCATAGGGTACATCGAATAGTGCATTGAAGTGTGGATCGAATGGTGTATCCAAGGGTGAATCAAGAATGAATCAAGGGTGCATCAAAGGTGAATCCAACGGTGAATCGAGTGGTGTATCGAAAGTTGCATCGAAGGGTGTTTCGAAGGGTGGATGCAAGGGTCCATCGAAGGGTGCATCTAAGAATGCATCGAAGGGTTTATCCAAGTGTGACATAAGAATGAATCTAGGGTGAATAAATGGTGAATCACGGGTTAATCATGGGTGAATTAAGGGTGAATCAAGGTTGAATCAAGGGTGCATCAAGGGTGAATCGAACGTGCATCCAAGGGTGCATCGACGGTGTATCATAGGGTGATCGAAGGTGTATCCAAGGATCCATCGAAGGGTGAATTGAAGCGTGCATCGAATAATGTATAGAAGGTTACATCTAAGGCTACATCTAGGGTGATTCAAAGTTGCATCAAGGGTGCATCTAGAGTGCATCAAGGTTTTATAAAGGGTGCATCCAAGGGTGCATTGAAGAGTGCTACGAAGGGTGCATCGAAGTGTGCTACGAATGGTGCATCGAAGGTTACATCCAAGAATGTACCCAAGGGAGCATCCAAGGGTATATCGAAGTGTGCATACAACGGTGCATCGGAGGTTGCATAAAGGGTGTATTGAATGGTGCATCAGAGGGTGAATCTGAGAATTCATCTAAGGGTACATCGAAGGGTGCATCTAAGGGTGCATTGGAGGTTGCATCAAAGAGTGCATCGAAGGGTGCATCGAAAGGTCCATCCAAAGATGCATCGAAGGATGTATCGGAGGGTGCATGAGGGGTGCAGCGAAGGGTGCATAGAAGGGTACATCGAAGGGTACATAAAGGGTCCATCCAAGCGTGCATTGAATGGTGCATCGAAGAGTGCATCAAAGCGTGCATACAAGAGTGCATCGAAGGTTGCATTCAAGGGTGAATCAAGAATAAATCAAGGGTGCATCAAGGGTGTATCCAAGGGTGCGTCAACTGTGCAACTAATGTGAATCTAGTGTGCATCTAGGTTTAATCAAGGGTGCATCAGGGGTGAATCAAGGGTGGAACTATGGTGCATTAGGGTGCATTCAAAAGTGCATCAAAGGGTGCATCAAGGGTGCAACCAAGGGTGCACCCAATGGTGTAGTGAAGGGTGCATCCAAGGGTGCATCGTAGGTTTCATCCAAGAATGCATCGGAGGGTGCATCCAAAGGTTCATCAAAGAGTTCATCCAAGGGTGCATCTAATGATGCATCTAAGGGTGCATTGGAAATTACATGAAGGGTGCATCGAAGACTTAATCGAAGGGTTGATCAAGGGTCCATCCAAGTTTGCATTGAAGGGTGCATCGAAAAGTGCATCGAAGGATGCATCAAAAGGTGCTTGAGGGGTGCATCGAAGGGTGCAACGAAGGGTGCATCAAAGTGTGCATCGAAGGGTAAATCAAGGGTCCATCCACGTGTGCATCGAAGGGTACATCGAAGAGTGCATCCAAGAGTGCATCGAAGAGTGCATCCAAGGGTGTATCCAAGGTTGCATCGAAAGGTGCATCCAAGGGTGCATCGAAGGGTGCATCAAAGGTTGCATCGGAGAGTGCATCAAAGGTTGCATCGAAGAGAAGATCAAAGGGTGCATAGAAGGGTACATCAAGGGTCCATCCAAGGGTGCATCGAAGGTTGCATCGAAGACTGCATCCAAGAGTGCATCGAAGAGTGCATCGAAGAGTGAATCGAAGGGTGCATACAAGTGTGAATCAAGAATGAATCAAATCTGCATCAAGTATGCATCCAAGGGTTAATCGAGGGGTGCATTGAAAATTACATCGAAGGTTGCTTCGAAGGGTAGATCTAAGGGTCCATCGAAGGGTGCATCAAAGGATGCATCGAAGGGTTTATCCAAGGGTGAATTAAGAATGAATCAAGGGTGAATCAATGGTAAATGACGGTTGAATCAAGTGTGAATCAAGGGTAAATCATGTTTGAATTAAGGGTCCATCAAGGGTGAATCAAGGATGCATCAAGTGTGAATCAAGTGTTCATAAAGGTTGTATCAAGGGTGCATTAAGTGTGTATGTATGGTGCATCAAGGGTGCTTCAAGGGTGCATTAAGGGTGCATCTATGGTGCATCAAGGTTGCATCTAGGATGCATCTAGGGTCTATCTAGGGTGAATCTATGGTGCATCAAGTGTGTATCAAGGGTGCATTTATGTTGCATCAAGGGTGCATCATGGGTGCATCAAGGGTACATCGAAGGGTGCATCAAAGATTACATCGAAGGGTGCATCAAAGAGTGCATCGAAGGTTGCATCCAAGGGTGCATCGAAGGTTGCATCCAAGGTTGCATCCAAGGGTGCATCGATGGGTGCATCGAAGTTAGCATCGAAGGGTGCATCCAAGGGTGAATAGGAGAGTGCATCTAAGGGTGCATCGAAGGGTACATCCAAGGGTGCATCGGAGGGTGCATGATGTTTGCATCGGAGGGTACATGATATGTGCATTGAAGGGTGCATCGGAGTGTCAATCTGAGTAGCATGAAGGGTGCATAGAAGGGTGCATCAGATGGTGCATCGGAGGTTGCATCGAGAGTTCATCTACGGTCCATCGAATGTGCATCTATGGTGCATCAATGGGGTTCACGAAGGATGCAAGAAAGTTTTTAATGAAATTCTAAAAGGTTTAGAGATGGTTACAATTGTGCATGAAGTCTGCATGAAGGGTGCATTAAGGGCGGATCAAGGGTGTATAAAGAGTGCATAAAGGGTGCATGAAGGGTGTTCACGAAGGATGCGAAAAACTTTTAGAAGGATTTTAAAAGGGTTAGAGATAGGTGCAAGTGTACGAGTTCAATACTATCCTTTACCTAAACAAATGTTTCCTTTTTATCAATTTATTAATGTGCATGTTTGCAAGGAAAAATGTGAAATTGAGAAGAGGTGAATTATGAGAGAGTCTAAGTGTCCAAGTGTCCAAATGTACAATTGTTCAAGAGTACAAATATTCAAGTGACCAAGCGTCCATGTTAGAAAGTACGCAAATGTCAATGTGTTCAATTGTCCAAGAGTCAAAGTGCACAAATGTCTAAATGCGCAAGTGCTCAAATGCATAAGTGTCCAAGTTAAAATTAAGGGTGTATTAAAAGTGCATTAGGGATCATTAAGGGTGTATATAGGGTGCATGAAGGGTGCATGAAGTTTCCATTAAACCTGCATGAACTGTGCATTAAACCAAGCGTCCAAGTAGGTCAGTGCGTAAGTTTCAAACTGTAAACTGTAAACGTTTGAATGTGTCAAAATGTACAAGTGTCAGAGTTCGCAAATGGATAGGTTTGCAAGTGCCTAATTGTCCAAATGTAAATTCATGGTGTATTAAAATCACACTAAGGGAGCATTAAGGGTGCATGAAGTGTGCCTGAATTGATCATGAAGGGAGAATGAAGGGTGCATAAGGGGCGAATATTAGGGCGCATGAAGGGCACATGAAGGGCGCGTGAAGATTGGATGAAGGGTGCGTGAAGGGTGCATGAAGGGTGCATGAAGGGTGCATTAAGGGTTCCGCAAAGGTGAATCAAGGATGCATCAAGTATTCAAGGGTGCATCAAGGTTGAATCAAGAATGAATGAAGAGTGAATCAAAGGTGCATCAAGGGTGCATCTAGGGAGTATCTAGGGTGAATCATAGGTACATCAAGGGTGCATCTAGGGTGCATCTAGGGTGCGTCAAAGGTGCATCAAGTGTGCATCAAAGGTGTATCATGGATACATCTAGGGTGCATAAAGGATACATAAAGGTTGCATCCAAGGATGCATCCAAGGGTGAATCGAAGGGTGCATCTAATGGTGCATCCAAGGGTGCATCGAAGGGTGCATCCCAGGCTACATCGAAGGGTGAATCAAAGGGTGCATCGAAGAGTGCATCGAAGGGTGCATCGAAGAGTTCATCCAAGGGTGTATCTAAGGGTGCATCCAAGGGTGCATCAAACGGTGTAACCGAGGGTGCATCGAAGTTTGCATCCAAGGGTGCATCAAAGGGTACATCCAAGGGTGCTTCCAAGGGTGCATGAAGGGGTACATCGAAGGGTCAATCAAAGGGTGTATCGAAGGGTGCATCCAAGGCTACATCGAAGGGTGCATCGAAGGGTGCATACAAGGTGTCATCGAAGGGTGCATCTAAGGGTGCATAAGAGGGAGCTTCGAAGGGTGCATCCAAGGGTGCATCCAAGGGTGTATCGAAGGGTGCATCCAAGGTTGCATAGAAGGGTGCATCCAAGGTTGCATCGAAGGGTGCATCCAAGGTTGCATCGAAGGGTGCATCCAAGGTTGCATCTAAGGGTGCATCCAAGGGTGCATCAGAGGGAGAATCGAAGGGGGCATCCAAGGGTGCATCGAAGGGTGCATCGAAGGGTGCATTCAAGGGTGTATCCAATGGTGCATCGAAGGGTGCATTCAAGGGTGCATCCAAGAGTGCATCGAAGGGTGCATCCAAGGCTACATCGAAGGATGCATCGAAGGGTGCATCGAGGAGTGCATCGAAGGGTGCATCGAATGGTGCATCCAAGGAAGCATCCAAGGATGCATCAAAGAATGCATCCAAGGAGCATCCGAGGTTTCACCGAAGGGTGCATCAAAGGGTGCATCGAAGGGTGCATCGAAGGGTGCATCGAAGGGTACATCGAAGGGTGCATCTAAGAGTGCATCGGAGGTTGCAGCCAAGAGTGCATCCAAGATTGCATCGATTAGTGCATCATAGCGTACATCGAATAGTGCATTGAAGTGTGGATCGAATGGTGCATCCAAGGGTGAATCAAGAATGAATCAAAGGTGCATCAAGGGTGAATCCAACGTTGAATCGAGTTGTGTATCGAAAGTTGCATCTAAGGGTGCTTCGAAGGGTGGATGCAAGGGTCCATCGAAGGGTGCATCTAAGAATGCATCGAAGGGTTTATCTAAATGTAAAATAAGAATGAATCTAGGGTGAATAAATGGTGAATCACGGGTTAATCATGGGTGAATTAAGGGTGAATCAAGGTTGAATCAAGGGTGCATCAAGGGTGAATCAAGGGTGCATTAAGGGTGCATCAAGGGTGAATCAAACGTGTCTCTAAGGGTGCATCGACGGTGTATCATAGGGTGATCGAAGGTGTATCCAATGATCCATCGAAGGGTGAATTGAAGCGTGCATCGAATAATGTATAAAAGGGTACATCTAAGGCTGCATCTAGGGTGATTCAAAGGTGCATCAAGGGTGCATCTAGGGTGCATCAAGGTTGCATCAAGGGTGCATCCAAGGGTGCATTGAAGGGTGCTACGAAGGGTGCATCGAAGTGTGCTACGAATGATGCATCGAAGGTTACATCCACGAATGCATCCAAGGGTGCATCCAAGGGTATATCGAAGTGTGCATACAACGGTGCATCGGAGGTTGCATGAAGGGTGTATTGAAGGGTGCATCAGAGGGTGAATCTGAGAATTCATCTAAGGGTACATCGAAGGGTGCATCTAAGGGTTTTTTAGGTTGCATCAAAGAGTGCATCGAAGGGTGCATCGAAGGGTCCATCCAAAGATCCATCGAAGGATGTATCGGAGGGTGCATGAGGGGTGCATCGAAGGGTGCATAGAAGGGTACATTGAAGGGTACATAAAAGGTCCATCCAAGAGTGCATCAAAGCGTGCATACAAGAGTGCATCGAAGGTTGCATTAAAGGGTGAATCAAGAATAAATCAATGGTGCATCAAGGGTGTATCCAAGGGTGCGTCAACTGTGCATCTAATGTGAATCTAGTGTGCATCTTGGATTAATCAAGGGTGCATCAGGGGTGCATCCAAAAGTGCATCCAAGGGTGCATCAAGGATGCAACCAATGGTGCACACAAGGTTGTATTGAAGGGTGCATCCAAGGGTGAATCAAGAATGAATCAAGTGTGCATCAAGGGTGCATCCAATGGTGAATCGAGTGTTGCATCGAAAGTTGCATCGAATGGTGCTTCGAAGGGTGGATCCAAGGGTCCATCGAAGGGTGCATCGAAGGTTTTGTCCAAGGGTGAATTAATAATGAATCAATGGTGAATCAATGGTGAATCACGGTTGAATCAATGGTGAATCACGGGTGAATAAAGGTTGAATCAAGGGTGAGTCAAGGTTTAATCAAGGGTGAATCAAGGGTTAATCAAGGGTGAATCAAGGGTGCATCAAGGGTGAATCAAGGGTGCATCAAGGGTGAATCAAGGGTGCATCAAGGGTGAATAAAGGGTGCATCAAGGGTTCATTAAGGGACCATAGAGAGTGCAACAATGTTGCATCGAAGGTTGCATCGAAGGTTGAATCGAAGGTTGCATCGAATTGTGAATCGAATGTGCATCCAAAGGTGCATCGAAGGTGCATCATAGTGTGCATCGAAGTTGCATCCAAGGATCCATCGAAGGGTGCATTGAAGGGTGCATCGAATAATGTATAGAAGGGTACATCCAAGGGTGCATCTAGGCTGCATCTAAGGTGCATCTAGGAAGAATCAAAGATGCACCATAGGTTTATCTAGGTTGCATCAAGGTTACATCAAAGATGCATCCAAAGGTGCATCGAAGGGTGCTACGAAGAGTGCATCGAAGTTTACATCCAAGGATACATCCAAGGGTGCATGCAAGGGTGCATCAAAGAGTACATCGAACGGTGTATCAAAGTTTGCATACAACGGTGCATCGGAGGTTGCATGAAGGGTTTATTGAAGGGTGCATCAGAGGGTGAATCTGAGGTTTCATCGCATCGAAAGGTGCATCGAAGGGCGCATAAAGGGTGCATCGAAGGTTGCATCCAAAGGTGCATCGAAGGGTGCATCGAAGGGTGCATCGAAGGGTGCATCAAATGTCGCATCGAAGGGGTGCATCCAAGGTTGCATCCAAGGCGCATAAAGGGTGCATCAAAGGTTGCATCGAAGGGTGCATCGAAGGGTGCATCGAAGGGTGCATCGAAGGGTACATCGAAGGGTGCATCTAAGATTGCATCGGAGGTTGCAGCCAAGAGTGCATCCAAGATTGCATCGATTAGTGCATCATAGGGTACATCGAATAGTGCATTGAAATGTGGATCGAATGGTGCA
The DNA here is from genome assembly GCA_033556935.1 of Timema podura. Classification (NCBI taxonomy): domain Eukaryota; kingdom Metazoa; phylum Arthropoda; class Insecta; order Phasmatodea; family Timematidae; genus Timema; species Timema podura. The sequence goes on along the minus strand of JAVRXN010000010.1, from coordinate 75,881,502 downwards.
TCCAAGGGTGAATCAAGAATGAATCAAGGGTGCATCAAGGGTGAATCCAACGGTGAATCGAGTGGTGTATCGAAAGTTGCATCTAAGGGTGCTTCGAAGGGTGGATGCAGGGTCCATCGAAGGGTGCATCTAAGAATGCATCGAAGGGTTTATCCAAATATGAAATAAGAATGAATCTAGGGTGAATAAATGGTGAATCACGGGTTAATCATGGGTGAATTAAGGGTGAATCAAGGTTGAATCAAGGGTGCATCAAGGGTGAATCAAGGGTGCATTAATGGTGCATCAAGGATGAATCGAACGTGCATCCAAGGGTGCATCGACGGTGTATCATAGGGTGATCGAAGGTGTATCCAAAGATCCATCGAAGGGTGAATTGAAGCGTGCATCGAATAATGTATAGAAGGGTACATCTAAGGCTGCATCTAGGGTGATTCAAAGGTGCATCAAGGGTGCATCTAGGGTGCATCAAGGTTGCATCAAGGTTGCATAAAGGGTGCATCCAAGGGTGCATTGAAGGGTGCTACGAAGGGTGCATCGAAGTGTGCTACGAATGATGCATCGAAGGTTACATCCAAGAATGCATCCAAGGGTGCATCCAAGGGTATATCGAAGTGTGCATACAACGGTGCATCGGAGGTTGCATGAAGGGTGTATTGAAGGGTGCATCAGAGGGTGAATCTGAGAATTCATCTAAGGGTACATCGAAGGGTGCGTCTAAGGGTTCATTGGAGGTTGCATCAAAGAATGCATCGAATGGTGCATCGAAAGGTCCATCCAAAGATGCATCGAAGGATATATCGAAGGGTGCATGAGGGGGGCATCGAAGGGTGCATAGAAGGGTATATCGAAGGGTACATAGAAGGTCCATTCAAGAGTGCATCAAAGCGTGCATACAAGAGTGCATCGAAGGTTGCATTAAAGGGTGAATCAAGAATAAATCAATGGTGCATCAAGGGTGTATCCAAGGGTGCGTCAACTGTGCATCTAATGTGAATCTAGTGTGCATCTATGTTTAATCAAGGGTGCATCAGGGGTGCATCAAGGGTGGATCTAGGGTGCATCAAGGTGCATCAAAAAGTGCATCCAAGGATGCATCAAGGATGCAACCAAGGGTGCACCCAAGGGTGTATTGAAGGGTGCATCCAAGGGTGAATCAAGAATGAATCAAGTGTGCATCAAGGGTGCATCCAATGGTGAATCGAGTGTTGCATCGAAAGTTGCATCGAATGGTGCTTCGAAGGGTGGATCCAAGGGTCCATCGAAGGGTGCATCTAAGGATGCATCGAAGGGTTTGTCCAAAGGTGAATTAAGAATGAATCAAGGGTGAATCACGGGTGAATCAAGGGTGAATCAAGGGTGAGTAAAGGTTGAATCAAGGGTGCATCAAGGGTGAATCAAGGGTGCATCAAGGGTGAATAAAGGGTGCATCAAGTGTGCATTAAGGGACCATAGAGAGTGCAACAATGTTCCATCGAAGGTTGCATCGAAGGTTGAATCGAAGGTTGCATCGAAGGGTGAATCGAACGTGCATCCAAAAGTGCATCGAAAGTGCATCATAGTGTGCATCGAAGTTGCATCTAAGGATCCATCGAAGGGTGCATTGAAGGGTGCATCGAATAATGTATAGAAGGATACATCCAAGGGTGCATCTAGACTGCATCTAAAGTGCATCTAGGAAGAATCAGAGATGCACCATAGGTTTATCTATGCTGCATCAAGGTTACAGCAAAGGTGCATCCAAGGGTGCATCGAAGGGTGCTACGAAGAGTGCATCGAAGTTTACATCCAAGAATACATCCAAGGGTGCATGCAAGGGTGCATCGAAGAGTTCATCGAACGGTGTATCAAAGTTTGCATACAACGGTGCATCGGAGGTTGCATGAAGGGTGTATTGAAGGGTGCATCAGAGGGTGAATCTGAGGATTCATCGCATTGAAAGGTGCATCGAAGGGCGCATAAAGGGTGCATCGAAGATTGCATCCAAAGTTGCATCGAAGGGTGCATCGAAGGGTGCATAAAATGTCGCATCGAAGGGGTGTATCCAAGGTTGCATCCAAGGTTGCATCCAAGGGCGCATAAATGGTGCATTGAAGGTTGCATCCAAGGGTGAATCGAAGGGTGCATCGAAGGGTACATCGAAGGGTGCATCTAAGAGTGCATCGGAGGTTGCAGCCAAGAGTGCATCCAAGATTGCATCGATTAGTGCGTCATAGGGTACATCGAATAGTGCATTGAAGTGTGGATCGAATGGTGCATCCAAGGGTGAATCAAGAATGAATCAAGGGTGCATCAAGGGTGAATCCAACGGTGAATCGAGTGGTGTATCGAAAGTTGTATCGAAGGGTTCTTTGAAGGGTGGATGCAAGGATCCATCGAAGGGTGCATCTAAGAATGCATCGAAGGGTTTATCCAAGTGTGAAATAAGAATGAATCTAGGGTGAATAAATGGTGAATCACGGGTTAATCAAGGGTGAATTAAGGGTGAATCAAGGTTGAATCAAGGGTGCATCAAGGGTGAATCGAACGTGCATCCTAGGGTGCATCGACGGTGTATCATAGGGTGATCGAAGGTGTATCCAAGGATCCATCGAAGGGTGAATTGAAGCGTGCATCGAATAATGTATAGAAGGTTACATCTAAGGTTACATCTAGGTTGATTCAAAGTTGCATCAAGGGTGCATCTAGAGTGCATCAAGGTTGCATCAAGGGTGCATCCAAGAGTGCATTGAAGAGTGCTACGAAGGGTGCATCGAAGTGTGCTATGAATGGTGCATCGAAGGTTACATCCAAGAATGCACCCAAGGGTGCATCCAAGGGTATATCAAAGTGTGCATACAACGGTGCATCGGAGGTTGCATGAAGGGTGTATTGAAGGGTGCATCAGAGGGTGAATCTGAGAATTCATCTAAGGGTACATCGAAGGGTGCATCTAAGGGTGCATTGGAGGTTGCATCAAAGAGTATATCGAAGGGTGCATCGAAGGGTCCATCCAATGATGCATCGAAGGATGCATCGGAGGGTGCATGAGGGGTGCATCGAAGGGTGCATAGAAGGGTACATCGAAGGTTACATAAAGGGTCCATCCAAGCGTGCATTGAATGGTGCATCGAAGAGTACATCAAAGCGTGCATACAAAAGTGCATCGAAGGATGCATTCAAGGGTGAATCAAGAATAAATCAAGTGTGCTTTAAGGGTGTATCCAAGGGTGCGTCAACTGTGCATCTAATGTGAATCTAGTGTGCATCTAGGTTTAATCAAAGGTGCATAAGGGGTGAATCAAGGGTGGATATAGGGTGCATCAAGAGTGCATCCAAAAGTGCATCAAAGGGTGTATCAAGGGTGCAACCAAGGGTGCACTCAATGGTGTATTGAAGGGTGCATCCAAGGGTGCATCATAGGTTTCAACCAAGAATGCATCGGAGGGTGCATCCAAAGGTTCATCAAAGAGTTCATCCAAGGGTGCATCCAATGATGAATCTAAGGGTGCATCGGAATGTACATGAAGGGTGCATCGAAGACTGAATCGAAGGGTTGATCAAGGGTCCATCCAAGTGTGCATCGAAGGGTGCATCGAAGAGTGCATCGAAGAGTGCATCGAAGAGTGTATCCAAGGGTGTATCCAAGGTTGCATCGAAAGGTGCATCCAAGGGTGCATAGAAGGGTCCATCCAAGGTTGCATCGGAGAGTGCATCAAAGGTTGCATCGAAGAGAAGATCAAACTGTGCATAGAAGGGTACATTAAGGGTCCATCCAAGGTTGCATCGAAGGGTGCATCGAAGACTGCATCCAAGAGTGCATCGAAGAGTGCATCGAAGGGTGCATACAAGTGTGAATCAAGAATGAATCAAATCTGCATCAAGGGTGCATCCAAGGGTTAATCGAGGGGTGCATTGAAAATTACATCGAAGGTTGCTTCGAAGGGTAGATCTAAGGGTCCATCGAAGGGTGCATCAAAGGATGCATCGAAGGGTTTATCCAAGGGTGAATTAAGAATGAATCAAGGGTGAATCAATGGTAAATGACGGTTGAATCAAGTGTGAATCAAGGGTCAATCATGTTTGAATTAAGGGTGCATCAAGGGTGAATCAAGGATGCATCAAGTGTGAATCAAGTGTGCATAAATGTTGTATCAAGGGTGCATTAAGTGTGTATGTATGGTGCATCAAGGGTGCTTCAAGGGTGCATCAAGGGTGCATCTAGGGTGCATCAAGGGTGCAACTAGGATGCATCTAGGGTCTATCTAGGGTGAATATATGGTGCATCAAGGGTGTATCAAGGGTGTATCAAGGGTGCATTTATGTTGCATCAAGGGTGCATCATGGGTGCATCAAGGGTACATCGAAGGGTGCAATAAAGATTACATCGAAGGGTGCATCAAAGAGTGCATCCAAGGTTGCATCCAAGGGTGCATCGAAGGTTGCATCCAAGGGTGCATCGAAGGTTGCATCCAAGGGTGCATCGATGGGTGCATCGAAGGGTGCATCCAAGGGTGAATTGGAGAGTGCATCTAAGGGTGCATCGAAGGGTACATCCAAGGGTGCATCGGAGGGTGCATGATGTTTGCATCGGAGGGTACATGATATGTGCATTGAAGGGTGCATCGGAGTGTCAATCTGAGGTAACATGAAGGGTGCATAGAAGGGTGCATCAGATGGTGCATCGGAGGTTGCATCGAGTGTTCATCTACGGTCCATCGGATGTGCATCTATGGCGCATCAATGGGGTTCACGAAGGATGCAAGAAAGTTTTTAATAAAATTCTAAAAGGTTTAGAGATGGTTACAATTGTGCATGAAGTGTGCATGAAGGGTGCATCAAGGGCGGATCAAGGGTGTATAAAGAGTGCATAAAGGTTGCATGAAGGGTGTTCACGAAGGATGCGAAAAACTTTTAGAAGGATTTTAAAAGGGTTAGAGATAGGTGCAAGTGTACGAGTTCAATACTCTCCTTTACCTAAACAAATGTTTCCTTTTTATCAATTTATTAATGTGCATGTGTGCAAGGAAAAATGTGAAATTGAGAAGGGGTGAATTATGGGAGAGTCTAAGTGTCCAAGTGTCCAAATGTACAATTGTTCAAGAGTACAAATATTCAAGTGACCAAGCGTCCATGTTAGAAAGTACGCAAATGTCAATGTGTTCAATTGTCCAAGAGTCAAAGTGCACAAATGTCTAAATGCGCAAGTGCTCAAATGCTTAAGTGTCCAAGTTAAAATTAAGGGTGTATTAAAAGTGCATTAGGGATCATTAAGGGTGTATATAGGGTGCATGAAGGGTGCATGAAGTTTCCATTAAACCTGCATGAACTGTGCATTAAACCAAGCGTCCAAGTAGGTCAGTGCGTAAGTTTTAAACTGTAAACTGTAAACGTTTGAATGTGTCAAAATGTACAAGTGTCAGAGTTCGCAAATGGATAGGTTTGCAAGTGCCTAATTGTCCAAATGTAAATTCATTGTGTATTAAAATCACACTAAGGGAGCATTAAGGGTGCATGAAGGGTTCCTGAATTGATCATGAAGGGAGAATGAAGGGTGCATAAGGGGCGAATATTAGGGCGCATGAAGGGCACATGAAGGGCGCGTGAAGAGTGGATGAAGGGTGCGTGAAGGGTGCATGAAGGGTGCATTAAGGGTTCCGCAAAGGTGAATCAAGGATGCATCAAGTATTCAAGGGTGCATCAAGGTTGAATCAAGAATGAATGAAGAGTGAATCAAGGGTGCATCAAGAGTGCATCTAGGGAGTATCTAGGGTGGATCAAGGGTGAATCATGGGTGCATCAAGGGTGCATCTAGGGTACATCTAGGGTGCGTCAAAGGTGCATCAAGTGTGCATCAAAGGTGCATCATGGATACATCTAGGGTGCATCAAGGATGAATAAAGGTTGCATCCAAGGGTGCATCGAAGGGTGCATCGAAGGGTACATCGAATGGTGCATCCAAGGGTGCATCGAAGGGTGCATCCCAGGCTACATCGAAGGGTGAATCAAAGGGTGCATCGAAGAGTGCATCGAAGGGTGCATCGAAGAGTACATCCAAGGGTGCATCCAAGAGTGCATCCAAGGGTGCATCAAACGGTGCATCCGAGGCTGCATCGAAGGGTGCATCGAAGGTTGCATCCAAGGGTGCATCCAAGGGTGCTTCCAAGGGTGCATGAAGTGGTGCATCGAAGGGTGCATAAGAGGGAGCATCGAAGGGTACATCCAAGGGTGCATCCAAGGGTGTATCGAAGGGTGCATTGAAGGGTGCATCGAAGGTTGCATCGAAGGGTGCATCAAAGGTTGCATCGAAGGGTGCATCGAAGGGTGCATACAATGGTGCATCAGAGGGAGCATTGAAGGGTGCATCGAAGGGTGCATCCAAGAATGAATCCAAGGGTGCATCATAGGGTGCATCGAAAGGTGCATCCAAGGCTACATTGAAGGTTGCATCGAAGGGTGCATCGAGGAGTGCATCGAAGAGTGCATCGAAGGATGCATCCAAGGAAGCATCCAAGGGTGCATCAAAGATGCAAGGGTGCATCCGAGGTTGCATCGAAGGGTGCATCCAAGGGTGCATCGAAAGGTGCATCTAAGGGTGCATCGAAGGGTGCATCGAAGGGTTCATACAAATGTGCATCGAAGGTTGCATCCAAGGGTCATCAATGGTTGCATCAAAGGGTGCATCCAAGGTTGCATCGAATGGTGCATCGAATGGTGCATCCGAGGGTGCATCCAAGGGTGCATCCAAGGGTGCATCGAAAGGTGCATAGAAGGGTGCATCGAAGAGTGCATCCAAGGTTGCATCCAAGATTGCGTACAAGGGTCCATCCAAGGGTGCATCCAAGGGTGATCGAAGGGTGAATCCAAGACTGCATCAAAGGGTGCATCCAAGGGTGCATCCAAGGGTGCATCAAAGGGTGCATCGAAGGTTGCATCCAAGTGTGCATCCAAGTGTGGATCCAAGGGTGCTTCCATGGATGCATCCGAGTGTTCATCGAAGGGTGCATCCAAGGATGCATCGAAGGGTGCATCGAAGGTTGCATCGAAGGGTGCATCGAAATGTGAATCGAAGGTTGCATCGAAGGGTGCGTCGAAGGGTGTATCCCAGGGTGCATTTAATGTTGCATCGAAGGGTGCATCCAAGGGTGCATCCAAGGGTGCATCCAAGGGTGCATCAAAGGGTGCATCAAAGGGTGCAAGGAAGGGTGTATCAAGTGGTTTCACGAAGGATGCGAGAAAATTTTTAGTAGGACTCTTAAAGGGTTTGAGATGGGTGCAAAGATACGAGTTCAATACTCTCCTTTAGCTAAGCTAATATTTTCTTTTTATTGATTTGTTAAGTGCATGTGTGAAGGGTGAAAATGTGAAAGTGAGCAAGTGTGGAATTAGGCAAGTGTCTAAGTTTATAATAAGCCAAATGTGCAATTGTAAAAGAGTACATTTAGTCAAGTGACCAAGCATCCAACTTAGTTAGTGCGCAAGTGTCCAAGTGTGCAATTGATGATGTGTGAATGTGGGAATGTGTCCAAATGCCCAATTGTCAAAGTGCACAAATGTTTAAGTGCACAAATGTTTAAGTGCCCAAATGGTTAACTGTGCAAGTAAAAATTAAGGGTGTATTTCTGGTGACCTCTGGTGACTTCTGGTGACCTCGGTGACCTAGGGTGACCTCGGGTGACCTCCGGTGACCTTCGACGATTTGTAACTTTTAACTTGTAACATGTAACTTGTAACTTGTAACTTGTAACTTGTAACTTGTAACTTGTAACTTGTAACTTGAAACTTGTAACTTGTAACTTGTAACTTGGAACTTGGAACTTGGACTTGAACTTGGAACTTGGAACTTGGAACTTGGAACTTGGAACTTGTAAACTTGTAACTTGTAACTTGTAACTTGTAACTTGTAACTTGTAACTTGTAACTTGTAACTTGTAACTTGTAACTTGTAACTTTGAACTTGTAACTTTGAACTTGTAACTTTGAACTTGTAACTTTGAACTTGTAACTTTGAACTTGTAACTTTGAACTTTGAACCTTGAACTTCAAACCTTGAACCTTGAACTTGAACTTGAACTTGAACTTGAACTTGAACTTGAACTTGAACTTGACGTTGACGTTGACGTTTTCGTTATCGTTTTCGTTGCCGTTGCCGTAACCGTAACGATTACTGTAAATTAAATTAACTTTTCCTTGATCACTATTCAAGATAAACATTTATGCTTCTACGGAATTTTTAAATCTACGTTCTGGCAGGAAGATTCCTACGTGCCATTTTCGTGGCTAAATAAAATAGCCTAGGTTAAAGAGGATTAATTAAACATAACTTAACAAAAAACTATAAAACAAATTGGGATAACGGTAGAGATTAAAAAGAATTGTGTCCATGTTTGCGTGAAGTCATCACTCCAGTAGAGATTAAGAAGAATTGTATCCATGTTTGCTTCAAGTTACCACTCCCTAGTGTCCGTCCAAGAAATCAACCTGGCTCATGGAGGGCAGCGAAAGCTCCGTAAAAATATTTGGTTTATACCAGTCACCGTGACCGTGACCAGCGAACGGCGGACGTGACCATAGACCACAGACCGCGGACTTCGACCACGACCGCGACCGCAACCGCAGAACTTGTAACTTTTGTAACTGGTAGCTTTGTCAACCTTTGCTTACCTCTGGTGACCTCTGGTGACCTCTCGTGACCTCTGGTGACCTATCGTGACCTATCGTGACCTATCGTGACCTCTCGTGACCTCTGGTGACCTCTGGTGACCTCTGGTGACCTCTGGTGACCTCTCGTGACCTCTGGTGACCTCTGGTGACCTCTTGTGAACTCTCGCGACCTCTCGCGACCTCTCGCGACCTCTCGCGACCTCTCGCGACCTCTCGCGACCTCTCGCGACCTCTCGCGACCTCTCGCGACCTCTCGCGACCTCTCGCGACCTCTCGCGACCTCTCGCGACCTCTCGCGACCTCTCGCGACCTCTCGCGACCTCCCGCGACCTCCCGCGACCTCCCGCGACCTCCCGCGACCTCCGGCGACCGACGACTTGTAACTTGTAACTTGTAAATTGTAACTTGTAACTTGTAACTTGTAACTTGTAACTTGTAACTTGTAACTTGTAACTTGTAACTTGTAACTTTTAACTTGTAACTT
>JAVRXN010000010.1:75835372-75872275 GCA_033556935.1 Timema podura | reverse complement strand
GTAGACGTAGAACTTGAACTTGAATTTGAAGTTGAAGTTGAAGTTGAAGTTGAATTTGAAGTTGAAGTTGAAGTTGGACTTGGACTTGGACTTGGACTTGGAATTGGACTTGGACTTGGACTTGGACTTGGACTTGGACTTGGACTTGGACTTGGACTTGGACTTGGACTTGGACTTGGACTTGGACTTGGACTTGGACTTGGACTTGGACTTGGACGAGGACTTGGACTTGGACTTGGACTTGGACTTGGACTTGGACTTGGAATTGCACTTGAACTTGAACTTGAACTTGACGTTGACGTTTTCATTATCGTTTTCGTTTTCGTTGCCGTTGCCGTAAACGTAACGGTTAGTGTAAATTAAATTAATTTACCTTGATTACTTTTCAAGATATACATTTATGCTTCTACGGAATTTTTAAATCTACGTTCTGGCAGGAAGATTCATACGTGCCATTTTCGTGGCTAAATAAAATAGCCTAGGTTATAGAGGATTAATAAAATATAAGTTAACAAAAATCTATAAAAAAAACCGGAATGACGGTAGAGATTAAAAAGAATTGTGTCCATGTTTGCGTGAAGTCATCACTCCCAGTGTCCGTCCAAGAAATCAACCTGGCTCATGGAGCGCAGCGAAAGCTCCGTAAAGAGTATCTGGTTTATACCAGTTACCGTGACCGTGACCATCGACCGATGGACGCGACCGCCGGACGCGACAGACGGACGCGACCGGTGGACGCGACCAGCGGAAGCGAGTGGCGGACGCGACCGCAGACCTTGTAACTTGTAACTTATAACTTATAACTTGTAACTTGTAACTTGTAACTTGTAACTTATAACTTGATACACCCTTCATGCACCCTTTATGCACACTTGCACCCATCTCAAACCCTTTAAGAAGCCTATTAAAAATTTCTCGCATCCTTCGAGAAACCACTTGATGCTTCATTCGATGCACCCTTCTATGCACCCTTGGATGCACCCTCTGACACAACCTTCGGTGCACCCTTGGATGCAAACTTCATTGCAATTTTCAATGCACCCTCCGATGCACTCTTGGATGCACCATTGGATGCACTCTTTGATGAACCATTCTATGCACCCTTGATGCACCCTAAATGTACCCTAAATGCACCCTAGATGCACTCTAAATGTAACCTTGATTCACCCTTCGATGCACCCTTGGATGCAACCTTGGATGCACCTTTCGATGCACCCTTTGATGCACCCTTCGATGCAACCTTCGATGCACCCTTGGATGATCCTTTTGATACACCAATTGATTCATCCTTGGATGCACCCTTGAATGCACCTTTAGATGCACCCTTCGATTCACCCTTGGATGCAACCTTGGATGCACCATTTATGCACCCTTCGATGCACCCTTCGATTCAACCTTCGATGCACACTTGTATTCAACCTTGGATGCACCCATAGATGCACCCTTGGATGCACCCTTGGATGTACCCCTTGATGCACCATTAGATGCACCTTGGATGCACCCTTGGTTGTACCCTTGGATGCACGCTTGGATGCAAACTTGGATGCACCCTTCGATGCACCCTTCAATGCACCCTTCGATGCATTCTTCGATGCACCCTTCGAGACACCCTTGGATGTAACCTTCGATGCACCCTTCGATGCACCCTTCGATGCACCCTTCGATGCAACCTTGGATGCAACCATCAATGTATCCTTGGATGTACCCTTTGATGTACCCTTTGATGTACTCTTTGATGCACCATTCTATGCATCCTTGATGCACCATAAATGCACCCTAGATGCACCCTAGATGCATACTAGATGTAATCTTGAATAACTATTCATGCATCCTAGATGCACACTAGATGCCCGTTGATGCCCGCTTAATACACCCTGATGATCCCTAGATGGACCCCAGACGCACCCTAGATAGAACCTTGATGCACCCTAGATGCACTCTTGATGCACCCTTGATGCACCCTTGATGCACCCTTGATGCACCCTTGATGCACTCTATATGTACTCTAGTTGCACCATTTATGAAACTTAGATGCACCCTTGATGCATTCTAGATGCACCCGGGATGCATCCTAGATAAACCCTTGATGCATCCTGGATTCACACTTGATGCATCCTTGATGCAAACTTGATTTACCCTTGATGCACCCTTCATGAACCCTTCTTGAATCCTTGAAGCACCCATGATACACACTTGATTCACCCTTGATCAACCTATATGCACCCTTAATGCAACCTAGATTCACCCTAGATGCACCTTTGATACACCCTTGATGCACCCTTGATAAACCCTTGATGCACACTTGATGCAACCTTGATGCACCCTAGATGCACTTTGGATCAACCCTTGATGCACCTTTGATGCACATTGATGCAACATTGATGAAACATTCATGTACAATTCAGGCACCCTTCATGCACCCTTGATACACCCTTGATGAACTATTCATGCACCTTTTATATACTCTTGATACACCCTTGTTGCACCCTTCATGAACCCTTGAACCACCACTCATGATACTTTCACGGACACTTGATGCACTCTAGATGCACCCTTGATGCAACCTAGATGCACCCTAGATGCACCCTAGATGCACCCTTAATATACCCTAGATGCAAACTTGATTCACCATTGATGCAACCTTGATGCAACTTGGATGCACACTAGATGCACACTAGAAGCCCCCTTTATACATCCTTGATACACCCTTGATTCACTCTTGATACAATTTGATGCACCCTAGATGCACTATAGAAGCACTCTTGATGCACCCTAGATGCACTATAGATCCACCCTTGATGAACCATTGATGCACCCATGATGCACCTTTGTTGAAACATTCATGCACCATTCAGGCACCCTTCATGCACACTTGATATACCCTAGTTGCACTCTAGATGTACTCTATATGCACCATTAATGCAACCTAGTTGTACCCTTGGTGCATCCTAGATGCACCCGTGATGCATCCTAAATAAACCCTTGATGCATCTTGGTTTCACACTGGATGCATCCTAGATGCAAACTTGATTTACACTTGATGCACTTTGATACACCCTTGATGCACCCTTCATGCACCATTCAGGCACCCTTCATGAACCCTTGATGCACAGTTGATCCACCATTCATGCACCCTAAATTCACCCTTGATACACCCTTGATGCACCATTCATGAACCCTTGAAGCACCCCTCATGATCCCTTCATGCACCCTTCATGCACTCTAAATGCACCCTAATGCACTCTTAATCCACCCTTCATGCACTCTAAATACACCCTTCATGCACTCGTTGTGCACCCTTCATGGACTAAAAATGCACCCTTCATTCACTCTTAATGCACCCTTCATAAAATCTTAACGTACTCCTTCATCAAGTCTTAATGCACTTTTCATGTACTCTTAATGCACACTTCATGAATTCTTAATAAACCCTTGATGCTCTCTTAATGCACCATTTATTCGCCCTTCATTATCTCTTAATGCATCCTTAATGCTCCCTAAATGCACTTAATTTACACCCTTAATTTTTACTTGCAAAGTTAACCATTTGGGCACTTAGACATTTGTGCACTTTGACAATTGGGCAGTTGGACGCATTCCCATTTTTACACATGAACAATTGCACACTTGGACACTTGCGCACTAGCTAACTTGGATGCTTGGTCACTTGAATAAATGTACTCTTTTACAAATGCATACTTGGTTTATTTTACACTTAGACACTTGCATAATTCCACACTTGCTAACCTTCACATTTTCACCCTTCACACATGTACTTAACAAATCAATAAAAAAGAAAATTTTTGCTTAGCTAAAGGAGAGTATTAAACTCGTACAATTGCACCCATCTTAAACCCTTTTAGAATCCTACTAAAAACTTTCTCGTATCCTTCATGAACCTCCTTCATGAACCCTTAATGCAACCTTAATGCAACCTTGATACACCCTTCATGCACCCTTTATGCACACTTGCACCCATCTCAAACACTTTATGAATCCTATTAAAAAATTTCTCGTATCCTTCGTGAAACCACTTGATGCACCATTCGATGCACCCTTCAATGCACCCTTAGATGCACCCTTGGATGCACCCTTGGATGCAACCTTCATTGCAATTTTCGATGCACCCTTCGATGCACTCTGGATGCACCATTGGATACACTCTTGATGAACCATTATATGCACCCTTGATGCATCCTAAATGTACCCTAGATAAACCCTAGATGCACTCTAGATGCAACATTGATTCACCCTTGATGCACCCTTCGATGCACCCTTGGATGTACACTTGGATGCACCTTATGATGCACCCTTGGATGCACCCTTGGATGCACCCTTCGATGCACCCTTGGATGATCGCTTCAATACACCCCTTATTCACATTTGAATGCACCCTTGAATGTATTCTAACATGCACCTTTCGATGCACCCTTCAATGCACCCTTGGATGCACCCTTCAATTCACCCTTTGATGCACCCTTCGATTCACCCTTCGATGCACCCTTAGATGCACCCTTGGATGCACCCTTGAATACAACCCCTTGAATAAACCCTTGGATGCACCCTTGATGTACCCCTTGATGCACCCTTGGATTCACCCTTGGATGCACACTTTGATGCAACCTTGGATGCACCCTAGGATGCACCCTTCGAGGCACCCTTGGATGCAACCTTCAATGTATACTTCGATGCACCCTTGGATGCACCCTTTGATTAAACCTTGGATGAAACCATCAATGTATCCTTGGATGCACCTTTGATGCACTCTTTGATTCACCATTCTATGCACCCTTGATGCACCCTTGATTCACCCATTAATGCACCCTAAATTCACCCTAGATGCCCCTAGATGCACCTTGGTTGAAATCTTGATTCACCCTTGATGCATCCTAGATGCACACTAGATGTCTCTTGATACAAACTTGATGCATCCTAGATGCAAACTTTATTTACCCTTGATGCATCCTTCATGAACACTTCATGAATCCTTGAAGCACCCATGGTACACCATTGATTTACCCTTGAATCAAACTATATGCACCCTTAATGCAACCTAAATGCACCCTAGATGCACCTTTAATACACCCTTGATGCACCCTTGATAAACCCTTGATGCGCCCTTGATGCAACCTTGATGCACCTTGATGCACTTTGGATCAACCCTTCATGCAGCTTTGATACACATTGATACACCATTGATGAAACATTCATGCACAATTCAGGCACCCTTCATGCACCCTTACTGCACCCTTGATGAACTATTCATGCACCCTTAATTCACCCTTGATACACCCTTGTTGCACCCTTCATGAACACTTGAACCACCACTCATGATCCCTTCACGCACACTAGATGCACTCTAGATTCACCCTTGATGCACCCTAGATGCACCCTAGATGCACCCTTGATATACCCTAGATGCAAACTTAATTCACCATTGATGCAACCTTGATGCAACTTAGATGCACACTAGATGCACACTAGAAGACCCCTTGATTCGCTCTTGATAAACTCTTGATGCACTCTTGATGCACTTTGAATGCACCATAGATGCACTCTAGATGCACAATTGATGCACCCTAGCTGCACTTTAGATCCACCCTTGATGAACCCTTGATACACTCATGATGCAGCCTTGATGCGCCTTGATGCACCTTTGATGCACCCTTCATTTACCATTCAGGCACCTTTCAGGAACCATTTATGCACCCTCGATCAACCATTCATGCACCAAAATTCACCCTTGATACACCCTTGATACACTCTTCATGAATCCCTTGAACCACCCCTCATGATCCCTTCATGCACCCTTCATGCACTCTAAATGCACCCTTCATGCACTCTAAATGCACGCTTCATGTACTCTAAATGCACCCTTCATGCACTCTAAATGCACCCTTCATTCACTCTATATAGACCCTTTATGCACTCTAAATGCACCCATCATTCACTCTTAATGCACCCTTCATGCACTCTTAACGCACCCGTCATCCACTCTTAATGCACCTTTCATGTACTCTTAATGCACACATAATGCACTCTTAATCAACCCTTGATGCTCTCTTAATGCACCATTTATTCGCCCTTCATTATCTCTTAATGCATCTTTAATGCTCTCTCAATGCACTTTAATTACACCCCTAATTTTTACTTGCACAGTTAAACATTTGTTCACTTAAACATTTGTGCACTTTGACAATTGGGCAGTTGGAAACTTTCCCACTTTTACACATGAACAATTGCACACTTGGACACTTGCGCACTAACTTACTTTGATGCTTGGTCACTTGAATACATGTACTCTTTACAATTGCACACTTGGTTTATTATACACTTAGACAATTGCAAAATTCCACACTTGCTAACCTTTACATTTTCACCCTTCACACATGCACTTAACAAATCAATAAAAAGGAAATATTTGCTTAGCTAAAGGAGAGTATTGAACTCGTAAAATTGCACCCATCTCAAACCCCTTTAGAATCCTACTAAAAACTTTCTCGCATCCTTCGTGAACCCCCTTCATGCACACTTAATGCACACTTTATGTACCCTTGATCCACATTCAAGCACCCTTTATGCACATTTGCACTCATCTCAAACCCTTTTAGAAACCCATTATAAAATTTCTCGCATCCTTCGTGAAACCACTTGATGCACCCTTCGATTCACCCTTCGATGCACCATTCAATGCATCCTTCGATACACCCTTGGATGCAAACTTTGATACACCCTTCGTTGCACCTTTGGATGGAACCTTGGATGCAACTTTCGATGCAACCTTGGATGCAACCTTGGATGCACCCTTGGATGCACCCTTAGATGAATCCTTGGATGCATCCTTGGATGCACCTTTCGATGCACCCATTATTGACCCATGGATGCACCCTTGGATCCACCCTTAGATGCACCCTTGTATGCAACCTTGGATACATCCTTCGATTCAACCTTCGAAGAACCCTTCGATGCACCCTTCGATGCACCATTCGATGCAACCATTTATGCTCCCTTCGATGCACCATTCGATGCACCCTTGGATGCACCCTTGAATGCACTTTTGGATTAACCCTAGGATGCAACCTTCGATGCACCCTTCGATGCACCCTTCGATGCAACCTTGGATGCACCCCTCGATGCACCCTTGGATGCATCCTCGGATTCACTCTTCGATGCACCCTTGGATACATCCTCGGATTCACTCTTCGATGCACCATTGGATGCACCCTTGGATGTACCATTGAATGCACTTTCGATGATTACTAGATGCACCCTTAATGCAATCTAGATGCTCCCTAGATGCACCTTTGATCCAACCTTGATGCACCTTTTTGCACCCTTGATGAAACATTCATGCACCATTCAGGAAACCTTCATGCACCCTTCATGCCCCTTGATGCAACCTAGATGCACTCTAGTTGTACTCTTTATAAACAATATTTACTTACACAGTTAACCATTTGGGCACTTAGACATTTGTGCACTTGGACATATTCCCACTTTTACACATGAACAGTTGCACACTTGAACACTTGCGCACTAACTAACATGGATGCTTGGTCACTTGAATACATGTACTCTTTACAATTGCACACTCTGTTTATTATACACTTAGACAATTGCATAATTCCACACTTGCTAACCTTCACATATTCACCTTTCACGCATGCACTTATCAAATCAATAAAAAGGAAAAATTTTCTTAGCTAAAGGAGAGTATTGAACTCGTACAATTGCACCCATCTCAAACCCTTTTAGAATCCTACTAAAAACTTTATCGCATCCTTCGATGCACCCTTGGATGCACGCTTAGATGCACCCTTGGATGCACCCTTAGATGCACCCTTGGATGTACCCTTCGATGCACCCTTGTATGCAACCTCGATGCACCCTTCGATGCACCTTTTGATGCACCCTCGATGCACCCTTCGATGCACCATGGGATGCAACCTTGGATGCAACCTTCAATGTATACGTGGATGCACACTTGGATGCACTCTTAGATCCACCATTCTATGCACCCTTGATGCATTCTAAATGCACCTTAGGTGCACCCTAGATGCAACCTTGATTCACCCTTGATTCAACCTTTATGCACCCTAGATGCACACTTGATGCCCCCTTGATGGCCTCTTGATACACCTTTGATTAACCCTAGATGCACCCTAGATGGACACCAGACGCACCTTAGATGCAACCTCGATGCACCTTTGATGCACTTTAGATGCATCCTTGATGCACCCTAGATGCACTCTAAATGTGCTCTAGATGCACCATTGAGGCAACCTAGATGTACCTTGATGGAACCTTGATGCACCCATGATGCATCCTAGATTAACCCTTGATACCTCCTGGATTCACACTGATGCTTCCTAGATGCAAACTTGATATACCCTTGATGCACCCTTCACGAACCCTTCATCAATCCTTGAAGCATGCATGATAACACTTGATTCACCCTTGAATCACCATAGATGCACCCTTAATGCAACCTAGATTCACTCTAGATGAATTCTTAATACACCATTGATTCACCCTTGATAAACCCTTGAGCACCCTTGATGCAAACTTGATGTACCATAGATGCACATTGGATCCACCCTTGATGATCCCTTGATGCACCCTTGATGCACCTTGATGCACCCTTGATGAAACATTCATGCACCCTTAATTCACCCTTGATACACTATTGATGCAACCTTCATGGACCCTTGAACCACCCCTCATGATCTCTTCACGCACCTTAGATGCAATCTAGATGCACCGTTGATGCACCCTTGATGTACCCTAGATGCAACCTTTATTCACCCTTGATGCACCCTTGATGCACCATTGATGCACCCTAAATGCACACTAGATGCACACTAGAAGCCCCTTGATACGCCATTGATACACCCTTGATGCACTCTTTATGCACTTTTGATGCACCCTAGATGCACTCTAGTTGCAACCTTGATGCATTCTAGATGTACTTTAGATCCACCTTTGATGCACCCATGATGCACAATTTATGCGCATTGATACACCCTTGATGCACCCTTCATGCACCATTCAGGCACCCTTCATGAACCCTTGATACACTTAGACAATTGTATAATTCCACACTTGCTAACGTTCACACTTTCACCCTTCACACATGCACTTAACAAATCAATAAAAAGGAAATATTTGCTTAGCTAAAGAAGAGTATTAAACTCGTAAAATTACATCCATCTCAAACCCTTTATTATCCTACTAAAAACTTTCTCGCATCCTTCGTGAACCCCCTTCAATGCACCCTTAATGCACACTATATGTACATTTGATCCACCCTTCAAACACCCTTTATGCACACTTGCACTCATCTCAAAAACTTTTAGAATCCTATTAAAAAATAACTCGCATCCTTCGTGAAAACACTTGATGCACCCTTCGATGCACCCTTTGATGTACCCTTCAATGCACCCTTGGATGCAACCTTCGATGCACCCTTTGATGCACCCTTGGATGCAAACTTCGATGCACCCTTGGATGCACCCTTTGATGCGACCTTGGATGCAACCTTGGATGCACCTTTCAATGCACTCCTTTATTCACCCATGGATGCACCCATAGATGCAACCTTGGATGCAACCTTGGATGCATCCTTGGATGAACCCTTAGATGCATCCTTGTATGAAACCTTGGATGCATCCTTGTATGCAACCTTGGATGCATCCTTGGATGCAACCTTGGATGCACCTTTCGATGCACCCCTTGATTGACTCATGGATGCACCCTTGGATGCACCCTTGGATGCATCCATAGATGCAACCTTCGATGCACCCATGATTGCACCCTTCGATTCAACCTTCGAAGTACCCTTCGGTGCACCCTTTGATGTACCCTTCGATGCACCCTTCGATGCAGCCATCGATGCACCCATCGATGCACCCTTCAATGCACCCTTCGATGCAACTTCGATGCAACCTTGGATGCTCCCTTCAATGAGCCATTCGTTGCACCCTTGGATGCACCCCTTGAAGCACCCTTCAATGCACACTTGGATGCACCCTTCGATGCACCCTAGATGCACCCTTAATGAAATCTAGATGCTCCCTAGATGCACCTTTGATACACCCTTGATGCAACTTTATGCACCTTTGATGAAACATTCATGCACCATTCAGGCAACCTTCATGCACCCTTGATGCACCCTAGATGCACTCTAGATTTACTCTATATGCACCATTGATGCAACCTAATTGCACCCTTGATGTTACCTAGTTGCACCCTTGATGCAACCTAGTTGCACCTTTGATGCATCCTAGATGCACCCGTGATGCATCCTAGATAAACCCTTGATGCATCTTGGATTCACACTGGATGCATCCCCGATGCAAACTTGATTTAAACTTGATGCACCTTGATACACACTTGATGCACCCATCATGCACCATTCAGGCACCCTTCATGAATCCTTGATGCACCCTTGACCACCATTTATGCACCCTAAATTCACCCTTGATACACCCTTGGTGCAACATTCATGAACCCTTGAAGCACCACCCATGATCTCTTCATGCACCCTTCGTGCACTCTAAATGCACCCTTATGCACTCTTAATGCACCCTTCATGCACTCTAAATACACCCATCATGCACTCTTAATATATCCTTCATGCACTCTAAATGCACCCTTCATTCACTCGTAATGCACCCTTCATGCACTCTTAACGCACCCGTCATACACTCTTAATGCACTTTTAATGTACTCTTAATAAAATCTTCATGAACTCTTGATCACCCTTGATGATCTCTTAATGCACAATTTATTCGCCCTTTATTATCTCTTAATGCATCCTTAATGTTCCCTCAATGCACTTTAATTACACCCTTAATTTTTACTTGCACAGTTAACCATTTGGGCAATTAGACATTTGTGCACTTTGACAATTGAGCAGTTGGATAAATTCCCACTTTTACACATGAACAATTGCACAAATGGTCACTTGCGCACTAACTTACTTGGATACTTGGTCAATTGAATACATGTACTCTTTAAAATTGCACACTTGGTTTATTATACACTTAGACAATTGCAAAATTCCACACTTGCTAACCTTCACATTTTCACCCTTAACACATGCACTTAACAAATCAATAAAAAGGAAATATTTGCTTAGCTAAAGGAGAGTATTGAACTCGTAAAATTGCACCCATCTCAAACCCCTTTAGAATCCTACTAGAAACTTTCTCGCATCCTTCGTGAACCCCCTTCATGCACCCTTAATGTACACTTTATGTACCCTTGATCCACCCTTCAAGCACCCTCTATGCAAACTTGCACTCATTTCAAACCCTTTTAGAATCCTATAATAAAATTTCTCGCATCCTTCGTGAAACCACTTGATGCACTCTTCGATGCACACTTCGATGCACCCTTTGATGTAATCTTTGATGCAACCTTGGATGCAACCTTCGATTCAACCTTCTATGCACCCTTCGATGCACCCTTGGATGGACCCTTGGATGCAACCTTGGATGCACACTTGGATGCACCCTTAGATGCAACCTTGGATGCAACCTTGGATGCACCTTTTGATGCACCCCTTGATTGACCCATGGATGCACCCTTGGATGCACCCATAAATGCACCCTTGGATACACCCTTGGATGCACCCTTGGATGCACACTTAGATTCAACCTTCGAAGTACCCTTCATCGCATCCTTCGATGCACCCTTCAATGCATTCTTCGATGCGCCTTTGGATGCACCCATCGATGCACCGTTCGATGCACCCTTGGATGCAACCTTTGATCCACCCGTCGTTGCACCATTCGATGCAAACTTGGATGCCTCCTTCGATGCAATATTCGATGCACCCTTGGATGCAACCCTCGATGCATCCTTTGATGAAACCTTCGATGCTCCCTTCGATGCAACCTTGGATGCACCCTTCGATGCAAACTTGGATGTACCCTTGGATGCACCCTTGGATCTACACTTTGATGGAACCTTAAGGCAGTCTTGAATGCAACATTCAATGAACCCTTCGATGCACCATTCGATGCAACCTTGGATACATACTTGGATGCAACCTTGGATCTACCCTTCGATGGACCCTTAAGGAACCCTTGGATCCAACCTCCGATGCACCCTTCGATGCGTTCTTCGATGCACCATTGGATGCACCCTTCGATGCACCCTTCGATGCACCCTTGAATGATCCCTTCGATGCAACCCTGAATTCACCCTTGGATTCACACTTGAATGCAACTTTGGATGCTTCCTTGGATGCACCCTTGGATGCACCCTTGGATGCACCCTTGGATGCACCCTAGGATTCACCCTTCGATGCACCCTTGGATGCAACCTTAAATGCACCCTTCGATGCACCCTAGATGCACCCTTAATACAATATAGATGCTACCTAGATGCACCTTTGATACACCCTTGGATGCACTATTCGATGCACCCTTGGATGCTCCCTTCGATGCACCATTCGATACACACTTGGATGCACCCCCGATGCACCCTTTGATGCAAACTTGGATACACCCTTCGATGCGCCCTTGGATGCACCCTTGGATGCACCCTTGGATGCAGCCTTGGATGTACCCTTTGATGCAACCTTCGAGGCACCCTTGGATGCAACCTTCGATAGACCTTTCGATGTACCCTACGATGCACTATTCGATTCACCATTCGATGCACCCTTGGATGCACCCTATGATGCAACCTTGGATGCACAATTCAATGGACCATTGATGCACCCTTGATGCACACTAAATGCCCCTTTGATGCCCAATTGATACACCCTTGTGCACCCTAGAAGCATCCTAGATGCACCCGTGATGCATCCTAGACAAACAATTGATGCATCCTGGATTCACACTTGATGAATCCTAGATGCAAACTTGATTATCCCTTGATGCACCCTTCATGAACCCTTCATGAATCCTTGAAGCACCCATGATACACCCTTGATTCACCCTTGAATCACCCTAGATAGATCCTTAATGCAAAACAGATGCACCCTAGATGGACCTTTGATACACCCTTGATGCACCCTTGATAACACCTTGATGAACCCTTGATGCAACATTGATGCACCATAGATGCACTTTAAATACACCCTTGATGATCCCTTAATGCACACTTGATGAACCTTGTTGCACCCTTGATGAAACATTCATGCACCATTCAGGAACATTTAATGCACCCTTGATGCACCCTTGATGAACTATTCATGCACCCTTAATTCACCCTTGATACACCCTTGATGCACCCTTCATGAACCCTTGAACCAACACTCATGATCGTTTCACGCACCATAGATGCACTCTAGATGCAAATTTGATGCAACCTAGATTCACCCTAGATGCACCCTTGATGTACCCTAGATGAAAACTTGATTCACTCTTGATGCATCCTTGATGCACCTTAGATGCACACTAGATGCACACTTGAAGCCCCCTTGATACGCCCTATATATACACTTGATGCACTCTTGATGCAGCTTTGATGCACCTTGGATGCACTCTAGATGCACCCTTAATGCACCCTAGATGCACCCTAGAAGCACTTTAGATCCACCCTTGATAATCACTTGATGCACCGATGATGCACCCTTCAATGCTCCCTTGGATGCACCCTTGATGCAAACTTGATGCTGACTTGATGCAACATAAATGCACTTTGGATCCACCTTTGATGATCCATTGATGCACACTTGATGCACCTTGATGCACCCTTGATGAAACATTCATGCACCATTCAGGCACCCTTCATTCACCCTTGATGCACCCTTGATACACTATTCATGAACCCTTAATTCACCCTTGATACACCCTTGATGTACTTTTCATGAACCATTGAACCACCACTCATGATCCCTTCACGAACCTTAGATGCACTCTAGATGCACCATTGATGCACTCTAGATGGACCCTAGATGCACCCTTTATGTACCCTTGATGCAACATTGAGTCACACTTGATGCATCTTAGATGCACACTAGATGCACATTAGAAGTCCCATGACACGCCCTTGATACACACTTGATGCACTATTGATGTAACTTTTATGCACAATAGATGCACTCTAGATACACCCTTGATGCACCTTAGATGCACTTTAGATCCACCCTTGATGAACACTTGATGCACCCTTGATTCACATTGATACACCCTTGATGCACCCTTCATGCACCATTCAGGCACCCTTAATGAACCCTTAATGCACCCTTGATCCACCATTCATGCACCCTAAATTCTACCTTGATGCACCCTTCATGAACCCTACAGCACCCCTTATGATCCCTTCTTGCACCCTTCATGCACTCTAAATGCACCCTTCATGCACATTTAATGCACCGTTCTTGCATTCTTAATTCATCGTTCTTGCACCCTTAATGCACCCTTCATGCACTCTAAATGCACCCTTCATTCACTCTTAATGAACCCTTCATCCACTCTTAACGCACCCTTCATGCACCCTTAATGCACATTTCATGTACTCTTAATGCACCCTTCATGCACTCTTAATTAACCCGTGAAGCTCTCTTAATGCAACATTTATTCGCCCTTCATTATCTCTTTATCCATCCTTATTGCTCCCTCAATAAACTTTAATTACATCCTTAATTTTTACTTACACAGTTAACCATTTGGGCACTTAGACATTTGTGCACTTTGACAATTGGGCAGTTGGAAACATTCCCACTTTTACACATGAACAATTGCACACTTGGACACTTGCGCACTAACTTACTTGGATGCTTGGTCACTTGAATATATGTACGCTTTACAATTGCACACTTGGTTTATACACTTTATATATTATATTATATTATATTATATTATATTATATTATATTATACACTTAGACAATTGCATAATTCCACACTTGCTAATCTTCACATTTTCACCCTTCACACATGCACTTTTTAAATCAATAAAAAGGAAATATTTGCTTAGCTAAAGTTGAGTATTGAACTCGTAAAATTGTACCCATCTCAAACCCCTTTAGAATCCTACTAAAAACTTTCTCGCATCCTTCGTGAACCTTTATGCACATTTAATGCACAATTTATGTACCCTTGATCCACCCTTAAAGCACCCTTTATGCACACTTGCACCCATCTCAAACACTTTTAGAATCCTATTATAAAATTTCTCGCATTCTTCGTGAAACCACTTGATGCACCCTTCGATGCTCCCTTCGATGAACCCTTTGATGTACCCTTCGATGCACCATTTGATGCAACCTTGGATGCTCCCTTCTATGCACAATTCAATGCACCCTTCGATGCAACCTTGGATGCACCCTTGGATGCACTCTTCTATGCACCCTAGATGCATCCTTGGATGTACCTCTTGATGCACCCTTCGATGCACCCTTACATGCACCCTTCGATGCACCCTTGGATGCACCCTTCGATGCATACTTCGAGGCACTCTTTGATGAACCCTTCGAGGCACCCTTGGATGCAACCTTGGATGCAACCTTGGATGCAACCATAAATGTATCCTTGGATGCAACCTTTGATGTACTCTTTGATGCACCATTCTATGCACCTTTTATGCACCCTAAATGCACCCTAGATGCATCCTAGATGCACCCTAGATGCAATCTTGATTCTCCCTTGATGCACCTAGATGCACACTAGATGCCCCTTAATGCCCGCTTGATACACCATTGATGCACCCTAGATGCACCCTATATGGACACCAGACGCACACTAGATACAACCTTGATGCACCCTAGATGCACTCTAGATGGACCCTTAATTCACCCTTGATACACCCTTCATGCACCCTTCATGCACACTTGCATCCATGTCAAACCCTTTAAGAAGCCTATTAAAAAATTTCTCGCATCCTTCGTGAAACCACTTGATGCACCATTCGATGTACCCTTAGATGAACGCTTGGATGCACCCTTGGAAGCACCCTTGGATGTACGCTTCGATGAATACTTGGATGCACCATTCGATGCGACATTCAATGCATCCTTCGATGCACCATTCAATGCATCCTTCGATGCACCCTTGGATGCACCCTTCGTTGCACCCTGGGATGATACCTTCCATTCACCTCTTGATTCACCCTTCGATGCACCCTTCAATGCACCCTTCTATGATTCCTTCGATTCAGCCCTCGTTGCACCCTTCGATCCACCCTTCGGTGTACCCTTCGATGCACCCTTCGGTGCACCCTTCGATGCACCCTTCGTTGCACCCTTCGATGCATCATTCGATGCACCCTTCGATGCACCCTTGGATGCACCCTTCTATGCAACATTCGATGACACTTAGATGTACCTTTCGATGCACTCTTCGATTCACCCCTCGATGCAACTATGGAAGCACCCTTAGATGTACCTCCTGATGCACCCTTGGATGCACTCTTGGATGCCACCCTTGATGCACCCTTGGATGCACCCTTCGATGCACTCTTCGAGGCAACCTTCGATGCAACCTTCGATTCAACCTTCGATGCACCCTTCAATGCACCCTTGGATGCAAGCTTGGATGCAACCTTGGATGGAACCTTGGATGCAACCATCAATATATCCTTGGATGCATTCTTTAATGTACTCTTTGATGCACCATTCTATGCCCCCTTAATGCACCCTAAATGCACCCTAGATGCACCTTAAATGCACCATAGATGCAATCTTGATTCTCCTTTGATTCACCCTAGATGCACACTAGATGCCACTTGATGCCCGCTTTATTGACACTTGATGCACCCTAGATGCACATTAGATGGACCCCAGACACACCCTAGATACAACCTTGATGCACCCTAGATGCACTCTAGATGCACCCTTGATGCACCCTAGATGCATAGATGTAATCTAGATGCACCATTTATGCAACCTAGATGCACCCTTGATACATCCTAGATAAACCCTTTATGCATCCTGGATTCACACTCTATGCATCCTAGATGCAAACTTGATTTACCCTTGTTGCACCCTTCATGAACCCTTCATGAATCCTTGAAGCACCCATGATACACCCTTGATTCACACTTGAATCAACCTATATGCACCCTTAATGCAACCTAGATGCACCCTAGATGCACCTTTGATTCACCCTTGATGCACCCTTGATAAATCCTTGATGCACACTTGATGTACTTTGGATCAACACTTGATGCACCTTTGATGCACATTGATGCACCTTTGATGCACATTGATGCACCCTTGATGAAACATTTATGCACAATTCAGGCACCCTTGAAGCACCCTTAATTCACCCTTGATACACCCTTGTTGCACCCTTCATGAACCCTTGAACCATCACTCATAATCCCTTCACGCACACTAGATGAACTCTAGATGCACCCTATATGCACCATTGATATACCCAGGATGCAAACTTGATTTACCATTGATGCAACCTTGATTTACCTAAGATGCACAATAGATGCACACTAGAAGCCCCTTGATACGCCCTTGATACACCCTTGATGCACTATTGATGCACATTTGATGCACTCTATATGCACTCTAGTTGCAACCTTGATGCATCCTAGATGCACTTTAAATCCACCATTGATGAACAATTGATGCACCCATGATGCACACTTGATGCACCTAGATGAACACTTGATGCACCTAGATGAACACTTGATGCACCCTTCATGCAACATTCAGGCACCTTTCTTGAACCCTTTATGCACCCTCGATCCACCATTCATGCACCCAAATTCACCCTTGATACACACTTTATGCACCCTTAATGAATACCTTGAAGCACCTCTTATGATCCCTTCATGCACCCTTCATGCACTCTAAATGCACCATTCATGCACTCTAAATGCTCCCTTCATGTACTCTAAATGCACCCTTCATGCACTCTAAATGCATCCTTCATGCACTATAAATGCACCCTTCATGCACTCTAAATGCACCCTTCATTCACTCTTAATGCAACCTTCATGCACTCTTAACGCACCTTTCATGCACTCTTAATGCACCTTTCATGTACTCTTAAAGCACCCTCATGCACTCTTAATACACCCTTGATGCTCTCGTAATGCACCATTTATTCGCCCTTTATTATCTCTTAATGCATCCTTAATGCTCCCTCAATGCACTTTTATTACACCCTTAATTTATACTTCCACAGATAACCATTTGTGCACTTTGCCAATTGGGCAGTTGGACACATTCCAACTTTTACACATGAACAATTGCACACTAGGACACTTGCGCACTAACTAACTTGGATGCTTGGTCACTTGAATACACGTTCTCTTTTACAATTGCACACTCTTTTTATTATATACTTAGACACTTGCATAATTCCACACTTGCTCACCTTCATATTCTCACCTTTCACACATGCACTTAACAAATCAATAAAAAAGGAAATATTTGCTTAGCTAAGGGAGAATATTGAACTCGTACAATTGCACCCATCTCAAACCCTTTTAGAATCCTACTAAAAACTTTCTCACATCCTTCGTGAAACCACTTGATGCACCCTTCGATGCACCCATGGATGCACCCTTCGATACACCTAAGATGCACCCTTGGATGCACCCTTCGATGCACCTTTCGACGCATCCTTTGATGCACCCCTTGATGCACCGTTGGATGCACCCTTTAATCCACCCTTCGATGCCCCTTGGATGCACCCTCGATGCACCTATCGATGCACCTTTGGATGCACTCTTCGATGCACCCTTTGATGCACCATTCAATGCAATCTTGGATGCACTCTTAGATGCAACATGACGCAACATGATGCAACATGTCGCAACATGACGCAACATAAGGAACATAACATAATGCAAATTAGAAACCATCCCTGCAACGTTCCACTAGTTAGAATTTAATTGCTCTTAATGAACAGAACACACCAGAACGCAACATATCGCAACATAACTGAACATAATGTAACATAATGCAACATAACGCAACATAACATAACAAGACTCAACGTAACGCAACGCGACGCGACAAGACGCACTACGACGCCACATAAGGAACATGACGCAACATAAGGAACATATGGAAAATAAGGAACATATGGAACATATGGAACTTATGGAACATAAGGAACATAACATAACGCAAATTTGAAGCCATCCCTGCAACGATCCACTAGTTAGAATTTAATTGCTCTTAATGAACAGAACACACCAGAACGCAACATATCGCAACATAACTGAACATAATGTAACATAATGCAACATAACGCAACATAACATAACAAGACTCAACGCAACGCAACGCGACGCGACAAGACGCACTACGACGCCACATAAGGAACATGACGCAACATAAGGAATATATTGAACATAAGGAACATATAGAACTTAAGAATCATAACATTACGCAAATTTCAAGCCATCCCTGAAACAATCCACTTGTTAGAATTTAATTGCTCTTAATGAACAGAACGCAACTTATCGCAAATTAACGCTACATAAGGCAACATAAGGCAACATATCGTAACATAACGTAACATCATAACAAGACGCAACGCAATAGAACAAAACAAAAAAAATCACAACAAAACTTAACTTAACATAACTTAACGTAACTTAACGTAATGTAACATAATTTAACGTGTCGAAAATTAACTTTACGTAAATTAACGTAACGTAACATAACGTAACGTAACGCAACGCAAGGCAACGCAACCCAAAGCAACGCAACTCTACGCAACAAGACGCAACAAGACGCAACAAGAAGCAACATGACGAAACATGACGCAACATGACGCAACATGGCGCAACAAGACGCAACATGACGAAAAATGACGCAACATGACGCAACATGACGCAACATGAAGCAACATGACACAACAAGACGAAAAATGACGCAACATGAAGCAAAATGTCGAAACATGATGCAACATGACGCAACATGATTAAACATGACGCAATAAGACGCAACAAGACGCAACATGAGGAACATATAATAACACAAATTTGAGGCCATTCCTGCAACGATCCACTAGTTAGAATTTAATTGCTCTTATTGAACATAACGCATCAGAACGCAACACATCGCAACTACTCGCATAATAATGCAACATAAATCAACATAACGCAACCTAACATAACATAACAAGACGCTACACAACGCAACCCAACACGACACAACATAAGGAACATGACGCAACATAAGGAACATATTGAACATAAGGAACATATAGAACATAAGAAACATAACATAACGCAAATTTGAAGCCATACCTGCAACGATCCATTAGTTAGAATTTAATTGCTTTTAATGAACAAAACGCATCAGAACGCAACATATCGCAACATAACGCAACATAATGTAACATAATGCAACATAACGAAACATAACATAACAAGACGCAACACGACGCAACGCGACGCGACAAAACGCAACACAACACAACAAAACAAAAACAAATCACAACAAAACGTAACTTAACATAACTTAACCTAACTTAACATAACTTAACGTATCTTAACGTAATTTAACGTAACGTAACGTAATTTTACGCAACGTAACGCAATGCGACGCAACGCAACCAGACGAAACATGACGCAACATGTTGCAAAAAGTCACAACAAAACGCAACATGACGCATCATGACGCAAAATAACGAAATATGACACAATATGAGGAACATACATAACGCAAATTTGAAGCCATCCCTGTAACGATCCACTAGTTATTATATAATTGTTCTTAATAAAAAGAACGTAACAGAACGCAACAAATCGCAACATAACGCAACAGAATGCAACATAAAGCAACATAACATAACATACCGCAACAACATAACAAGACACAATGCAACGCAAACAAAACAAAAAAAATCACATCAAAACGTAACTTAACATAACCTAACGCAACATATCGCAACATAACGCAACATAACGCAACATAACGCAACATAATATGACTAGATGCAAAGCAACGCGACACGACGCGACATAAGAAACATGCCTCAACATAAGGAACATGAGGCAACATAAGGAACATATGGAACATAAGGAACATTAGGAACATAGGAACATATGGAACATATGGTACTTATGGTACTTATGTAACATAAGGAACATAACACAACGCAAATTTGAAGCATCCCTGCAACGATCCACTAGTTAGAATTTAATTGCTCTTAATGAACAGAACATAACAGAACTCAACATATCGCAACATAACGCAAGATAAGGAAACAAAACGCAACATAACGTTACATAATATAATATAACATAACAAGACGCAACGCAACGCAACACGACGCGACATAAGGAACATAAGGATCATGACGCAACATAAGGAACATATGGAACTTATGGAACATAAGGAACATAACGCAAATTTGAAGCCATCCCTGCAACGATCCACTATTTATAATTTAATTGCTCTGAATGAACAAAACGCAGCATATCGCAACTATAACGCATCAGAATGCAACATTAGGAAACAAAACGCAACATAACTCATCATAACATAACAAGACTCAACACAACGCAACAAAAAAATAAATCACAACAAAACGTAACTTAAGATAACTTAACCTAACTCAACGTAACTTAACATGACTTAACGTAAAGTAACGTAATTTAACGTAACGTAACGTAACACAATGCAACGCAACGCAACGCGAGGCGACGTGACGCGACGCGACGTAACGCGACGAGACAAGACGCAACAAGACGAACATGAAGCAACAGGACGCAACAAGACGCAACAAAAAGCAACATGACGCAACAAGACGCAACAGAACAAAAAATGTCGCAACATGACGTAAAATAAGGAACATAAAGAACACAACATAACGCAAATTTGAAGCCATCCCTTTAACGATCCGCTAGTAAGTATTTAATTGCTCTTAATGAACAGAACTTAACAGAACGCAACATATCGCAACATAAAGCATCAGAATGCAACATAAGGCAACATAACGCCATATAACGCAACATAACATAACAAGACGCAACGCAACGCAACAAAACAAAATAAAATCACAACAAAACGTAACTTAACATAACTTAACGTAACTTAACGTAATTTAACGTAATGTAAATTAACGTAACGTAACGTAACTTAACGTAACGTAAGTTAACTTAACATAACGTAACGCAACGCGACGAGACGCGACAAGACTCTTCATGACGCAACAAAACGCAACAAGACGCAACAAGACGCAACATGATGCAATATAACGCAACATGACGCAACTTGATGAAAATGACGAGGAAAAAAACGCAACAAGAGGAACATATCATAACACAAATTTGAAGCCATCCCTGCAACGATCCACTATTTAGAATTTAATTGCTCTTAATGAACAGAAAGGATCATAATGTAACATATCGCAACATAACGAAACATAATGCAACATAATGCAACATAACGCAACATAACATAACAAGACGCAACGCAACGAGACGTGAAAAGACGCAAACGACGCAACATACGCAACGCAACAAAACGCAACAAAACGTAACTTAACATAAGTAAACGTAACTTAACGTAACGTAACTTAACGTAATGTAATTTTACATAACGTAAATTGATGTTACGTAACGTTACTTAACGTAACGTAACGTAACGCAATGAAACGCAACAAGACGCAACATGACGCAACATGACGCAACAATACCCAACATTGTGAAACATGACGCAACGTGACGCAACATGATGAAACATGACACAACAAGACGCAACATGAGGAACATATCATAACGCAAATTTGAAGCCTTCGCTGCAACGATCCACTAGTTAGAATTTAATTGCTCTTAAGGAACAGAACGCAACAGAACTCAACATATCGCAACATAACGCATCATAAGGAAACATAAGGCAACATAACGGAAAAAAACGGTATATAACATAACATAACAAGACGCAACGCAACGCTACACGACGCGACATTAGGAACATACCGCAATATAAGGAACATGAAGCAACATAAGGAACATTTGGAACATAAGGAACATATGGAACTTATGGAACATATGGAACTTATGGAACATATGGAACTTATGGAACATAAGGAACATAACATACCGCAAATTTGAAGCATCCCTGCAACGATCCACTTGTTAGAATTTAATTGCTTTTAATGAACAGAACACAACAGAACTCAACATATCGAAACATAATGCAACATAAGGCTACAAAACGAAACATAACGTTACATAATATAACATAACATAACAAGACGCA
Organism: Timema podura; assembly: GCA_033556935.1. Classification (NCBI taxonomy): domain Eukaryota; kingdom Metazoa; phylum Arthropoda; class Insecta; order Phasmatodea; family Timematidae; genus Timema; species Timema podura. The sequence goes on along the minus strand of JAVRXN010000010.1, from coordinate 75,849,133 downwards.
ACGCAACGCGAAGCGACACGACGCGACACGACGCGACACGACGCGACGTAAGGAACATAAGGAACATGCCGCAACATAAGGAACATGACGCAATATAAGGAACAAATAAGAACATAAGTAGCATAAGGAACATATGGAACTTATGGAACATAACATAACGAAAATTTGAAGCCATCCCTGCAACGATCCACTAGTTAGTATTTAATTGCTCTTAATAAGAAGAACGTAACAGAACGCAACATATCGAAACATAACGCAACAGAATGCAACATAAGGCAACATAACACAACAAACCGCAACATAACAAGACGCAACGCAACGCAAACAAAACTAGAACAAATCACAACAAAACGTAACTTAACATAACTTAACGTAACGTAACGTAATTTAGCGTAACGTAAATTAACGTAACGTTACGCAACGTGACGCAACGCTACGCGACGTGACGCAACAAGACGCAACATGACGCAACATGACGAAACATGACGAAACATGACGAAACATGACAGAACATGACGAAACATGCTTTAACAACATGTAACATAACGAAACATGATGCAAAATGACGTAACAAGATTCAACATTAAGCAACATGAGGAACATAAGGAACATAACATAACGCAAATTTGAAGCCATCCTGCAACGATCCACTAGTTAGAATTTAATTGCTATTAATGAACAGAACGCATCAGAACGCAACATATCGCAACATAACGCACCATATCGCAACATAACGCAACATAAGGCAACATAACGGCACATAACTCAACATAATATAACAAGACTTAACGCGACGCGACGCAACATGACGCAACATAAGGAACATTAGGAACATGACGTAACATAAGGAACAAATTGAACATAAGGAACATATAGAACATAAGAAACATTACATAACTCAAATTTGAATCCATTCCTGCAACGATCCACTAGTTAGAATTTAATTGCTCTTAATGAAAAGAACGCAACAGAACTCAACATATCGCAACACAACGCAACATAAGACAACATAAGGCAACATAACGGAACATAACGCTACATGACATAACAAGACACAATGCAACGCGACACGACGCGACATTAGGAACATAATGAACATGCCGCAACATAAGGAACATGACGCAATATAAGGAATATATGGAACATAAGTAACATATAGATTATATGGAACTTATGGAACATAAGGAATATAACATAAATCATATTTGAAGCCATCCCTGCAACAATCCACTTGTTAGAATTTAATTGCTCTTAAAGAACAGAACGCAACATATCGCAAAAAAATGCAACAGAATGCAATATTAGGCAACATAACGCAACATAACGCAACATAACATAACAAGACGCAACGCAACGCCCAAAAATAACAAATCACAACAAAACGTAACTTAAGAAACTTAACGTAACTCAACGTAACTTTACATGACTTAACGTAAAATAATGTAATTTAACGTAACGTAACGTAACTTAACGTAACGTAAAGTAACGCAATGCAACGCAACGCGACGCGACGTGAAGCGACGTAACAATACGCAACAAAAAGCAACATGATGCAACAAGATGCAAAATGACGCAACATGACGCAACATAAGGAACATAAAGAACATAACATAACGCAAATTTGAAGCCATCCCTGCAACAATCCACTAGTTAATATTTAATTGCTCTTAATGAACAGAACATAACAGAACGCAACATATCGTAACATAAAGCATCAGAATGTAACATCAGGCAAAATAACGGCATATAACGCAACAAAATATAACATAACATAACAAAACGCAACGCGACGTGAAGTGACACGACGCGACTCGACTCGGCACAACGCGACACGACGCGACACGTCGCAACATGACTCAACACGACGCAACACGACGCGACACGACGCAACACGACGAAAAATGACGCAATATAAGGTACATAAGGAACATAAGTAACATGACGAAACATAAGGAACATATGGAACATATGGTACATAAGGAACATATTGAACATAAGGAACATAAAATAACGCAAATTTGAAAACATCCCTGTACCGATCCACTTGTTAGAATTTAATTGCTCTTTATGAACAGAACGCAGCAGAACGCAACATATTGCAACATAACGATACAGAATGCAACATAAGGCAACATAACGCTACATAACATAACAAGACGCAACGCAACGTAACAAAACAAAAATAACAATTCACAACTAAACATAACTTAACATAACTTAACGTAACTTAACGTAATTTAACGTAACGTAAATTAACGTAACTTAACGTAACTTAACGTAACTTAATTTAACTTAACGGAACGTAACGCAACTTATCGCAACGCGACGAGACGCGACAACACTCAAGAAGTCGCAACAAGACGCAATAAGACGCAACAAGACGTAACATGACGCAACATAACTCAACATGTCGCCAAATGATGAAACATGACGCAACATTACGCATCATGACGCAACATGATGAAACATGTCGCAACATGACGCAACAAGACAAAACAAAAAGCAACATGATGCAACATGTCGCAAAATGACGAAACATGACATAACATGAGGAACATAACATAACGCAAATTTGAGGCCATCCCTGCAACGATCCACTAGTTAGTATTTAATTGCTCTTGATAAAAAGAACGTAACAGAATGCAATATATCGCAAAATAACGCAACAGAATGCAACATAAGGCAACATAACGCAACAAATTGCAACAACATAACAAGACGCAACGCAACGCAAACAAAACAAAAAACAAATCAAAACAAAACGTAACTTAACATAACTTAACGTAACTTAACGTAACGTAATTTAACTTAACGTAAATTAACGTAACGTAACGTAACTTAATGCAAAGTAACGCAACGCAACGTGACGCGACGTAATAAGAGGCAACATGAGGCAACATGACGAAACATGACGAAACATGATGCAACATGACGCAACATGACGCAACATTAAGAAAAATGAGGAACATCAGGAACATAACATAACGAAAATTTGAAGCCATCCCTTCTACGATCCACTAGTTAGAATTTAATTGATATTAATGAACAGAACGCATCAGAACAGAACATATCACAACATAACATAACATAACATAAGGTAACATAACGCAAAATAACGGAATATAACATAACCAGACGAAACGCAGCGCGACGCGACACGACGCAACACGACGCAACATAAGGAACATAAGGAACATGACGCAACATAAGGAACATATTGAACATATAGAAAATAAGAAACATATCATAACGCAAATTTGAATCCATCCCTGCAACGATCCACTAGTTAGAATTTAATTGCTCTTAATAAACAGAACGCAACAGAACTTAACATATCACAACATAACAAAACATAAGGCAACATAACGGAACATAACGCTACATAACATAGCATAACAAGTCGCAACGGAACCGGACACGACGCGACATAAGTAACATTACGCAATAAAAGGAACATATAGAACATAAGTAACATATGGAACATATGGAACTTATGGAACATAACGCAAATTTGAAGCCATTCCTGCAACGATCCACTAGTTAGTATTTAATTGCTCTTAATGAACAGAACGCAACATATCGCAACATAACTCAACAGAATGCAATATTAGGCAACATAACGTAACATAACGCAACATAACATAACAAGACGCAACGCAAGATTACAAAACAAAAAAAACAAATCGCAACAAAACGTAACTTAACATAAGTTAGTGTAACTTAACGTAACATAACGTAACTTAACGTAACGTAACATAACGTAACCTAATTTATCGTAACGTAAATTAATGTTACGTAACGATACTTAACGTAACGTAACGCAACGCGAACATACAAGACGCAACAAGACGCAACAAAACGCAACAAGACGCAACTAGACGCAACATGACGTAACAAGACGCAACATGACGCAACATGACGCAACAAGACGCAACATTATGAAACATGACGCAACGTGACGCAACATGACGACACATGATGAAACATGACGCAACAAGACGCAACATGAGGAACATATCATAACGCAAATTTGAAGCCTTCCCTGCAACGATCCACTAGTTAGAATTTAATTGCTCTTAATGAACAGAACGCAACAGAACTCAACACTATCGCAACATAACGCAACATAAGGTAACATAAAGCAACAAAACGGTACATAACATAACATAAAAAGACGCAACGCAACGCTCCACGACACGACACGACATAAGGAACATACCGCAATATAAGGAACATGAAGCAACATAATGAACATTTGGAACATAAGGAACATATGGAACTTATGGATATTATGGAACTTATGAAACATAAGGAACATAACATAAGCAGATTTGAAGCATCCCTGCAACGATCCACTAGTTAAAATTTAATTGCTCTTAATGAACAGAACGCAACAGAACTCAACATATCGCAACATAACGCAACATAAGTCTAAAAAACGCAACATAACGTTACATAACATAACAAGACGCAACGCAACGCGACGCGACACGACGCGACATAAGGAATATAAGGAACATGCCGCAACATAAGGAACATGACGCAATATAAGGAACATATGGAACATAAGTAACATATGGAACATATGGAACTTATGGAACATAACATAACGCAAATTTGAAGCCATTCCTGCAACAATCCACTAGTTAGTATTTAATTGCTCTTAATGAACAGAACGCAACATATCGCAACATAACTCAACAGAATGCAATATTAGGCAACATAAAGCAACATAACGCAACAAAAAAAACAAATCACAACAAAGCGTAAATTAAGATAACTCAACGTAACTCAACGTAACTTAACATGACTTAACGTAAAGTAACGTAATTTAACTTAACGTATCGTAACGTAACTTAACGTAACGAAACGCAACGCAACGCAAAGCGACGAGACGCGACGCGACGAGACGTAACAAGACGCAACAAGACGCAACATGAATCAACAAAACGCAAAATGACGCAATATGACTCAACATAAGGAACATAAATAACATAACATAACGCAAATTTGAATCCATTAATGCAACGATCCACTAGTTAGAATTTAATTGCTCTTAATGAACAGAACGCAACTGAACGCAACATATCGCAACATAACGATACAAATGCAACATAAGGCATTATAACGAAACATAACGCAACATAACATATAAAGACGCAACGCAACAAAACAAAAACAAATCACAACAAAACGTAACTTATCATAACTTAACGTAACTTAACATAATTTAACGTAACGAAAATTAACGTAACGTAATGTTACGCAACGTAACGCAACGCAACGCAAGTCGACGCGACGCAACGCAAGTCGACGCGACGCAACAAGACGTAACATGACGCAACATGTAACAACAATACACAAATACCGCAACATGACGCTAAATGACGAAACATGACACAACATGAGGAACATAACATAACGCAAATTTGAAGCCATCCCTTCAACGATCCACTAGTTAGTATTTAATTGCTCTTAATAAAAAGAATAAAACAGAACGCAACATATCGCAACATAACGCAACAGAATGCAACATAAGGAAACATAACGCAACAAACCTCAACATAACAAGACGCAACCTAACGCAATCAAAACAAATCACAACAAAACGTAACTTAACATAACTTAACGTAACGTAATTTCACGTAACGTAAATTAACGTAACGTTACGCAACGTAACGCAACATTACGCAACGTAACGCAACGCGACGACACGCAACAAGATGCAACATGAAGCAACATGACGAAACATGATGAAACATGACATAACAAGACGATACATGATGAAACATGACATAACAAGACGAAACATGACGCAACATGACGAGACATGACGCAACATGATGCAACATGACATAACATGATGCAACATTAATCAACATGAGGAACATAAGGAACATAACATAACGCTAATTTGAAGCCATCCCTTCAACGATCCACTAGTTAGTATTTAATTGGTCTTAATGAACATAACGTAACAGAACGCAACATATCGCAACATAACGCAACAGAATGCAACATAACGCAACATAACGCAACAACAAAACAAGACGCTACGCAACGCAACAAAACCAAAAATCAAATCACAACAAAACGTAACTTAACATAACTTAACGTAACTTAACGCAACGTAACGTAATTTAACGTAACGTAAATCAACGTAACGTAACGTAGCTCAACGCAACGCAACGCAATGCGACGCGACGTGACGCGACGCAAAAAGACGCAACAAGACTTAACAAGACGCAACAAGACGCAACATGAAGCAACATGAATCAACATGACGAAACATGACGCAACATGACGTAACATTACGCAACATGACGCAACATGAGGAACATTAGGAACCTAATATAACGCTAACTTGAAGTTATCCCTGCAACGATCCACTAGTTAGTATTTAATTGCTCTTAATAAACATAATGTAACAGAACGCAACATATCGCAACATAACGCAACAGAATGTAACATAAGGCACATAACGCAACAACATAACAAGACGCTAAGCAACGCAACAAAACAAAAATCAAATCACAACAAAACGTAACTTACCATAACTTGACGTAACTTGACGCAACGTAACGTAATTTAACGTTACATAAATCAACGTAACGTAACGTAACTCAACGCAACACAACGCAATGCGACGCGACGTGACGCGACGCAAAAAGACGCAAAAGACTTAACAAGACGCAACAAGACGCAACAAGACGCAACATGACGCAACATGACGCAACATGGACGCAACATGACGCAACATGACGCAACATGACGTAACATGACGCAACATGACGCAACATTAGGAATATTAAGAACATAACATAACGCTAATTTGAAGCCATCCCTGCAACGATCCACTAGTTAGAATTTAATTGCTCTTAATGAACAGAACGCATCAAAACGCAACATATCGCAACATAACGCAATATAATGCAACATAAGGCAATATAACGCAACATAACATAACAAGACGCAACGCGACACGACGCGACGCGACGCGATACGACGCGACACGACGCAATACGACGACACATAAGGAACATAAAAAAATGACGAAACATATTGAACATGAGGAACATATAGAACATAACAAACATAACATAACGCAAATTTTAAGCCATCCCTGCAACAAACCACTAGTTAGTATTTCATTGTTCTTAAAGAACAGAACGCAACAGAACGCAATATGTCGCAACATAACGCAACATAAGGCAACATAACGGAAACATAACGCAGCATAACGCAGCATAACATAACATAACAAGACGCAACGCAACGAAACTCGACGATACATAAGGAACATGCCGCAACATAAAGAACATGACACAACATAAGGAACATATGGAACATAAGGAACATATTATAACGCAAATTTGAAGCCATCCCTGCAACGAACCACTAATTAGTATTTAATTGTTCTTAATGAACAGAACGCAACAGAACGCAATATGTCGCAACATACCGTAACATAACGCAACATAACGCAGCATAAGGAAGAATAACATAACAAGACGCAACGCAACGCGACGTAACATAAGGAACATTCCGCAACATAAAGAACATGACACAACATAAGGAACATATGTAACGTATGGAACTTATGGAACATAAGGAACATAACATAACGCAAATTTGAAGCCATCCCTGCATCGATCCACTAGTTAGTATTTAATAGCTCTTAATGAACAGAACCCAACAGAACGCAACATATCGCAACATAACGATACAGAATGTAACATAAAGCAACATAACTCAACATAACATAACAAGACGCAACGCAACAAAACAAAAAAACAAATCACAACAAAACGTAAACTTAACATAACTTAACGTAACTTAAAACGTAAACGTACCTAATTAACGTAACGTTAACTTAACGTAACGTAACTTAACGTAACGTAACGTAATTAACGTAACGTAACGTAACTTAAGTAACGTAACGTAACTTAAAGAACGTCAAACGACGTAACGTAACTTAAGACGTAACGTAAGTAACGTAACACAATGAAATGCAACGCAACGCACGCGACACAAGACGCGACGCGACAAAGACGCAACAAGACCCAACATGACGCAACATGTCGCAACATGACGCAACAATGTCGCAACATGACGCAACAAGTCGCAACATGACGCAACATGTCGCAACATGACGCAACATGTCGCAACATGACGCAACATGTCGCAACATGACGCAACATGTCGCAACATGACGCAACATGTCGCAACATGACGCAACATGTCGCAACATGTCGCAACATGACGCAACATGACGCAACATAACATACCCCAAATTTGCATCCATCCCTGCAACGATCCACTAGTTAGAATTAAATTGCTCTTAATGAACAGAACGCAAAAGAACGCAACAAATCGCAACATAACGCAACATAATCCAACATAACGCTACATAACATATCAAGACGCAACGCAACGCAAGGCAACGCGACGCGAAACGACACGAGATGACGCTACACGACGCAACACGACGCAACATAAGGAACATAACTAACATGACGCAACATAAGGAAGATATTTAACTAAGGAACATATAGAACATAAGAAACATAACATAACGCAAATTTGAAGCCATTCCGTTCAACGATCCACTAGTTAGTATTTAATTGCTCTTAATAAAAAGAATGTAACGAACGCAACATATCGCAACATAACGCAACAGAATGCAACATAAGGCAACATTTCGCAACAAACTCAACATAATAAGACGCAACTAACGCAATCAAAACAAATCACAAACAAAACGTAACTTAACATAACTTAACGTAACGTAATTTTAACGTAACGTAAATTAACGTAACGTTAGCAACGTAACGCAACATTACGCAACGTAATGCAACGCAACGCGAACGAACACGCAACAAGATGCAACATGAAGCAACATGACGAAACATGACGAAACATGACATAACAAGACGAAACATGACGCAATATGACGAGACATGACGCAAACATGACGTAACATGATGCAACATTAATCACATGAGGAACATAAGGAAAATAAACATAACGCAAATTTGAAGCATCCCTGCAACGACCAACAAATTAGAATTTAATTGCTATTAATGAACAGAACGCATCAGAACGCAACATATCGCAACATAAACGCACTATATCGCAACAATAAGGCAACATAACGCCACATAACGCAACATAACATAACAAGACGCAACGCAACAAGACGAACACGACGCAACATAAGGAACATAATGAACATAAGGAACATATAGAACATAATAAAGATAACATAACGCAAATTTGAAGCCATCCCTGCAACGGTCCACTAGTTAGTATTTAATTGCTCTTAATGAACAGAACTTAACAGAAACGGAACATATCGCAACATAAAGCATCAGATGCACACATAAGGCAACATAACGATATAACGCAAAAACATACCCCAAAGCAACGCGACGTGACGTGGCACACGCCATCGCGCGACACAACGTCACACGAAGCGACACGTCCAACATGACTCAAACGACGCAAAATGACACAATATAAGGTCATAAAGGAACATAATACAAAGGAACATGATGCAACATATGGAACATTAGGAGCATAACATAACGCAAATTTGAAGCCATTAAGCAACGATCTACTAGTTAGAAATTTAATTGCCTTAATGAACAGAACGCAACAGAAAAGCAACAAAACCCAAAGAAATCAAAGCAAAAGGGGGGGATCCGGACTAAAAACCCCCCCCAAAAAGCCCCGGGGAAAAAACAAAAAGGGGTGCCAAAAAAGGTAATAAAAAAAATTTTTAAAAAAAATTGCAAAAATTTAAGGACAAAAAAAGAAAATTTTTAACCAAAAAAACCCCCCCCAAAAAAAAAAATTTTAAGAAAAAGAAAGAAAACAAACGAAAAAAGAAAGAAAAAAAAAGGGCAAAAAACCCAAACAAAAACAACAACATATCCAAAGCACCCAAAAAACAAAAAAAAAAAACAAAAAAAAAAAAAAAAACTAAAAAGAAATTTAACCCCTTTTAATTTTTTTTTTTAAAAATTAAAAAAAAATTTTAACAACGAACGTTTTTTTCGCAACTAACGCAAGCCCAGAAAAAACCAACAAAAATTTTCAAACAAAAAACAAAAAAAAAACCAAAAAAGGACACAAATCGAAAAAAAAAATATAACAAAAAATACAAAACAAAATTTAACCACCCGAAGGACCCTAAGAAATTTTTTAAAAAAAAAATAAATAACCAACAATCGAACAAAAAAAAATCAAATTAAAAACTACATAAAAAAAAAACAAGTACGCAAAGCAATGCAACAAAACAAAAAACAAATAAACATAAAAATTGTAACTAACATAACCCTAACGTAACTTAAACGTAACGAAAACGAAATTTAACGTAACGAAAATTAACATAACGTAACGTTACGCAACTAACGCAACGCACAACAACAAGACCCAAAAAGACGCAACATGACGAAACATGATCCCAACATGACGCAACATGACGACATTAAGAAACATGAGAAACAAAAGGAACATAACATAACGCAAATTTGCATCCATCCCTGCAACGATCCACTAGTTAGAATTAAATTGCTCTTAATGAACAGAACGCATAAGAACGCAACAAATCGCAACATAACGCAACATAATCCAACATAACGCTACATAACATATCAAGACGCAACGCAACGCAAGCAACGCGACGCGAAACGACACGAGATGACGCTACACGACGCAACACGACGCAACATAAGGAACATAACTAACATGACGCAACATAAGGAAGATATTTAACCTAAGGAACATATAGAACATAAGAAACATAACATAACGCAAATTTGAAGCCATCCTTCAACGATCCACTAGTTAGTATTTAATTGCTCTTAATAAAAAGAATGTAACAGAACGCAACATATCGCAACATAACGCAACAGAATGCAACATAAGGCAACATAACGCAACAAACCTCAACATAACAAGACGCAACCTAACGCAATCAAAACAAATCACAACAAAACGTAACTTAACATAACTTAACGTAACGTAATTTTACGTAACGTAAATTAACGTAACGTTACGCAACGTAACGCAACATTACGCAACGTAACGCAACGCAACGCGACGACACGCAACAAGATGCAACATGAAGCAACATGACGAAACATGACGAAACATGACATAACAAGACGAAACATGACGCAATATGACGAGACATGACGCAACATGATGCAACATGACGTAACATGATGCAACATTAATCAACATGAGGAACATAAGGAAAATAACATAACGCAAATTTGAAGCATCCCTGCAACGATCCACAAATTAGAATTTAATTGCTATTAATGAACAGAACGCATCAGAACGCAACATATCGCAACATAACGCACTATATCGCAACATAAGGCAACATAACGCCACATAACGCAACATAACATAACAAGACGCAACGCAACAAGACGAACACGACGCAACATAAGGAACATAATGAACATAAGGAACATATAGAACATAATAAAGATAACATAACGCAAATTTGAAGCCATCCCTGCAACGATCCACTAGTTAGTATTTAATTGCTCTTAATGAACAGAACTTAACAGAACGGAACATATCGCAACATAAAGCATCAGAATGCACACATAAGGCAACATAACGCCATATAACGCAACATAAACATAACGCAACGCAACGCGACGTGACGTGACACGACGCCACTCGACGCGACACAACGTCACACGACGCGACACGTCGCAACATGACTCAACACGACGCAAAATGACACAATATAAGGTACATAAGGAACATAAGTATCATAAGGAACATGATGCAACATATGGAACATAAGGAACATAACATAACGCAAATTTGAAGCCATTAATGCAACGATCTACTAGTTAGAATTTAATTGCTCTTAATGAACAGAACGCAACAGAACGCAACATATCGCAACATAACGATACAGAATTCAACATAAGGCATTATAACGCAACATAACACAACATATCATAACAAGACGCAACGCAACGCAACAAAACAAAAAACAAATCACAACAATACGTAACTTAACATAACTTAACATAACTTAACGTATCTTAACGTAATTTAACGTAATTTAACTTAACGTAAATTAACGTAACGTAACGTAATGTTACGCAACGTAACGCAATGCGACGCGACGCAACAAGACGCAACATGACGCAACATGTTGCAACAAGACACAACAAAACGCAACATGACACAACATGACGCAAAATAACGAAATATGACACAACATGAGGAACATACATAACGCAAATTTGAAGCCATCCCTGCAACGATCCACTAGTTAGTATTTAATTGCTCTTAATAAAAAGAACGTAACATAACGCAACATATCGCAACATAACGCAACAGAATGCAACATAAAGCAACATAACATAACAAACCGCAACAACATAACAAGACGCAAAGCAATGCAAACAAAACAAAAAACAAATCACATCAAATTGTAACTTAACATAACCTAACGTAACTTAACGTAACGTAACGTAATTTAACGTAACGAAAATTAACATAACGTAACGTTACGCAACGTAACGCAACCAACGCGACACAACAAGACCCAACATGACGCAACATGACGAAACATGATGCAACATGACGCAACATGACGCAACATTAAGCAACATGAGTAACATAAGGAACATAAAATAACGCAAATTTGAAGCCATCCCTGCAACAATCCACTAGTTAGAATTTAATTTCTATTAATGAACAGAACGCACAGAAACGCAACATATTGCAACATAACGCAACATAACGCAACATTAACATATAACAAGACGTAACTCAACGCGACGCGACATACGCAACAACATAAGAACCAAAGGAGACATGACGCAATATAAGGAACAACTAAGGAACATAAGGAACATATAGAACATAAGAAACATAACATAACGCAAATTTGAAGCCATCCCTGCAACGATCCACTAGTTAGAATTTAATTGTTCTTAATGAACAGAACGCATCAGAACGCAACATATCGTAACATAACGGAACATAACGCAACATAAGGCAACATAACGCAACATAACGCAACATAACATAACAAGACGCAACGCAACTCTACGCGACACGATGCAACATAAGGAACATACGCAACTAAGGAACATATAGAACATATGAAAACATAACATAACGCAAATTTGAAGCCATCCCTGCAATGATCCACTCGTTAGTATTTAATTGCTCTTAATGAACAGAACGCAACATAACGCAATATGTCGCAACATAACGCAACATAAGACAACATAACGCAACATAACGCAGCATAACGCAACATAACATAACAAGCGCAACCCAACGCAACGCGACGCACATAAGGAACATAAGGAAAGTGCCGCAACAAAAAGAACATGACACAACATAAGGAACATATGGAACATAAGGAACATAATATAACGCAAATTTGAAGCCATCCCTGCAACGATCCACTAGTTAGTATTTAATAACTCTTAATGAAAAGAACGTAACAGTACGCAACTTATCGCAACATAAAGCAACAGAATTCAACATAAGGCAACATAACGTAACTTAACGCAATATTACATAACATAACAAGACCCAACGCAATGCAACGCAACAAGACACAACAAGACGCAACAAGACATAACAAGATGCAACAAGACGTAACAAGAAGCAACATGACGCGACAAGGCGCAACAAGACGCAACATGACGTAACATAAAGAACATAAGGAACATAAACATAAAGCAAATTTGAAGCCATCCC